>CM062817.1:434055905-434267604 GCA_031772625.1 Pinus tabuliformis
ATTGCTCCCCTAGTGAAGCTCCTGTGGATATAGCTCTTGGGAACCTCATTGAAAAACTTAAGAAAAGGAAAAGTCATAAAGATTCTCTGATGGAATCTTCTTCAGAAGGTTTACCAATCTAGAGAGGAATCAAGTGTTGGATGATGGTATGATGACATAAGAGATGAAGCAGATCAAGGGGTTGAAGCTCTTTTCAATCAATGAAGCTGTCGAAAGAAGCGTAGATGACCTAAAGGTTAATGAGGTATGTATAATTGTATCTAATTATAAAGTCATGTTGTATGGTTGCAGGTAACATAGATCACTGCTCTATCTTGAGAAACATGATCAAAAGAAAGGAATCTACTCCTATGAAAGGATGCCAAAGGCATGGCTACACTAGATGAAATCAACATAATACGACCTCATTGAAGTATGAGGTGGGTGACTACAATTAAGGAACTCTAATTGGAAGCTCCTGGGAATGAAATGTGTGAAGAAAGGAAGGAAGAGATCGTGAGATATGCAACCATGGTAAAGGCAATCAACATCTAGAAGACCAAGAAGATTTGACTAGGAAATCTCCCGGAAAGATATGAAGACTCTGATGGAAATTTGAAAAAGATGGAGACCCTTGAAAATGGATATCTTTAGGAGATATGTCAACATGTATGCAGGATGCTGATGCAAACTAGAAGATGTCATGATGAAAGACCATCACAAAGGTAATTTTGATTTAAGTGTTAATTTCTTATTTTT
Source organism: Pinus tabuliformis (assembly GCA_031772625.1). Lineage (NCBI taxonomy): Eukaryota > Viridiplantae > Streptophyta > Pinopsida > Pinales > Pinaceae > Pinus > Pinus tabuliformis. The sequence continues at coordinate 434,056,644 of CM062817.1, forward strand.
GAACAAACATTTGGATGGGCTTATGCAGGATTTCCAAAGGAAGAACTGTGGATGTCTTCCGAGAGGACCATAGAAAAGGATGTAAGATCCTTCCAGAAAACATGGCATGAAGAATACAACATGAAATGAAGCAAGGCCAAGTGAATATTAATGGATCACTTTCTAATGAAAGTAATAATGACATGACTGACCCATGGATGAAAGTGATGGATGGTCTGTGCCCTAGGAAGAAGCCACAAAAGATGATGACTTCTTGACAAATAAATTCATGGCATTGAAAGAAGGAGCTCTTCAAGCAGCTGGTTGAGGAGATACTGTAGGTCCCTAATTAAGAGGGAGTTTGAAAAAAGGTTTCTTACTTGGAAGAAACTTGAAAATTCCTAAGCCAAGAGGGAGCTTAGGTACATTCATTTCCGTAGGAATGAGTACATTCCATTATTGGAATGTCTTCCCTTATTGAGAAGGAGAGAGAGACACTTCATTATGGTCTTCACATGGGAAGACATAAGGGAGGATTGGGTAAACATTTGGCATACGATGATCTTTAAGGATGAGATAAGGCATCCAAGATAAGAGTAGTCGTAGAGGACCGATATTCTTTGAGGACTAGCTATCCACGATAAGAATAGTCCAAAGAAGGTCATACTTTGTGAACACCCGAGTGGAGTATGTACCTTGAGAGACAATGATTATGGTGTCTATAAATCATTGGTCTCACCAACATTGTGCTTTGATCATGTGGATAGAGCTGTCAGTCAAGGCCTTGCTATGTGACAATGCTGGTTAAATATGATGCTAGATAGATGGGTTACCAATCTGATTCTTATGAGAAATTCTTCAGATTGAGAATGACCAAGTACCATTATGAATACCTCCCTAGGTAAGAGGGAGTGTTGAAAGTGTAACTAGGTTTGGTCTTCATAATGACATATAATTGTGATTTTTGTAAATGATGAAAATAAGAAAATAAAATTATTATTATGCCTTGCTTCATGGGTTTCATGAGCAAGAGGTTTTATTTTAGATGGCTCCCATTGAGAGCCTTTAGGATTTGCCATAAAAGTCATATAGAGTCAATGTCAGTTATGAAGAATGTATATGAGTCAATAGCATTGTCAAATAGCCCTCCAACGATAAGCACAAGTCCTCCTCTTCATGTCAGCTTCAAGAAGGAATAACAAGCTCATGTCGGCTCACCATTTTTGAGACACGACCCTTCATAATAACAGGTCGGCTTATATTCATGGGAGACCACTATAAATAGACACCTTAGGCTGTTCCACAAAGACAGATTTTTAGACATATCTCTCTGATTTTTTTGGGTGATTGTGATAGAAGACTAGTTCGGATCACACTCTAATTTCGGGTAAACATTTCGGTAAAAGAGATCGTAGCTGTTATAGTATTGTAGAGGCATGTTTGTTAAGGAAGCTCAGATGAGGAAGGGACATCAAGGTCCAGTTTAGGGCTAATATCAATCAACAAAAGGTTCATATGTCTCTCTGAGTTTGGATGAATATATTATAGTGACTAGAAGGGAAACAAGTTCGTGTTAGGATATTCCGACACATAGGAAATAATTAAGTATAACTTGGTCTAGTGTAGAGTTAGGTAGAACATGTTTCTTTACTATGTACTTTTGTAACTTACAATCTGACGGTCACGATATGTTTTAAACATGAAGTGATCTGATGGTTCATTCTCTCCTCGGTATTAGCGACACTTGATCCGTGGCTTAACACCCAATTGGTCCATGATCTCTATTTAAAGAGCATGGAGGGTCATTTGTAGCGTAACCGTTCACGAGAGAAGCTTATGTAAATTTTCATTCTTTTATTAATAAATTGCTTGAAGTGGTCACGTTGGCTCAAGCCGTGCACTGTTTCTCTCGTTGAGGGTTTTAACCACATCAAGAATACTGGTGTATTGATTTGTGATATGTTTGTGAGCGGCGTCCTTTGGTGTTCTGTCTAAGGAACTTACCCTGTAAATTCCTACATGGTATCATAGCTATTTGAGGGCTACATCCGTTGGTGATCCAAATCTGAAGCCGGTACAACGACATCCGACTGTCGTTTCCTAGATCTATTGTTTCTGACTGCTTTCGGGCCGAGAGGATTGCTCTATTGTGTTAGGAGTATCTATTCCACTGAGGAATCCATTTTGTTTCACGTGAAAAGGTTTCCGGTAGCCCTAGCTACGTCATTTTTAAAATCTAGAGGTATACAATCTTTATTTGCAGTTCTAGCTATTCATCTCTCTGTTTATTTCGGTTTATTTAGCTCCTCTATTTTGTATTATGGGTTCTATACCTTTCATTTCTGTGTATGCTCTTTGCCCGGCCACTCTGTGTGATCTGTGCAAATTAGAAACAGAAATGAAGGATTTTTCTCATGCGTTCCGCCGCGACTTAGTGTGATCTCGGAAAATCAGAAACATTGAGGAAAATATTTAGTTTCTGGCTAAAGCTAACTTCAAGCCGTAAGGTTTATTTTATTTGTATGTCCATGTTGGGTTTTGTGGTTTTTGTTTTGTAGGAAAAAAAATCTTCTTCAAGTAAGCACGGACCCCAAAGTTTTAGTGACTTAAAAAAAATAAAATACCCCTTCCTCTTTTCCAAAAATTACTAACCTTTTAACTAGCTCACTTGGTCCAAAATTACTTTATGAGAACAGAGGTCTTGAGTTCAAATCTTTCTTTGTGTTGAGTTACTTTTTCAAAAAACACATATAACTTATGTTTTAAAGTTACTTTATGTAAATTGTTTTTACCCATTATAAAAAGTGAGTCACTTATAATTCTAAAGTCTCTTTATATTTTATTTATGTTACAATTTAGTGGGTAGCTCATAAAGTACCATTGTAAAAGTGACTTTCATTTATTTATAAAAGTGAGTCACATTTTTTTTTTTTTTTTTTAAAGTAAGCTAATTAGATTAAGTTTGGAAAGGGGGGGATTTTCTTAAATATAACATTATCATTCATTTCCGCACATTCACGCACTTCGTCGGCATCTTCAACAACTTTTCTTAAAAAAGCCATAACTTCTTCATCCGGAAGCCGTTTTCAGAGCCATTTTTTTTAATCACCCTATTTTTTCGAGATATTTCCATTAGAATACTTAGTTTCAGAATCTACAACTTCAGTTTCTGTTAAAATTGGAAAATCCATGTTAAGTTATTCTTGACAGCACCAACTACTTCTAATGGTGGTCCTACATTGTGGATTTACTTAGAAGTAAATGTCTTTAGAAAATAGCCTCAGGCCAAAAAAACCAAACTTCAAGATGAAGATAAGGCAATCAAATGGGAAAATATGCAAGATCAAGCATGTGGGTTGATAGGGATGTCTATTTCACCAAATCTTAGATTCCATATCACAGAACTTGATACTCCTAATGAAACAATGAAGTAACTCACTAAAGTTTTTGGAATTAAAAATGAAATTAGAGTCCATCAACTCGAAAATGAGTTGCTTACATTGGACCCCAATATTTTTTCTTCCATTGAAGATTTTTTGTCCAAGTTCAAGACCCTTATACTTCTCTTGGGAGGTGTTAAGGTTAAGAAGGAAGATGGTAGCCTTATCTATTCCATTCTTACTAAGTTGCGACCAGCCTACTCTGTGTTTGTTTCCACCTTCCATTCTACTAGAGAAGCCTTTATTTCTCAAGGACAAGACTACAAGTTCCCCTTTTTTGATGCCTTTTGTGATTATTTAATAAGAGAACATAAAAATCTTTTATATCTTGGTCTTCTTAATCGTGGAAACTCTTCTAAGAAAGCCTTAGCCGCCCAACAACAACCAAATTCAAAGAATCCTAAGAAGCAGTGTCCTAAAAAGAAAGGTCTTAAACCAAACAAGGGTCGTAAGAAATTTCAGTCTCAAAATGAAAAATCGTTTCAACAAAATGATAAGGCAAATAAAAACAAAGGAAAGGAGACTGATAGACATTTCCATTTTTGTAATCGAGATGGCCACTTATAATCTAAATGATTTAAGAAGATAGAAGCCTTGGAAGCAACAATGACGAAGCATAACATCCATTTGGAGCACTCTTCAACTTCAACTTCATCTTCAGGAATAACACTTTCTGCATGTGGTTGTCAAGCATCTCGGTCTGATTATGCACTAAATGTATTTTCTTCTTCTCATTCTCATGAGTGACTCATTGATTCTAGAGCTTCTTATCACATGGCAAAAAACAAAGCCATGTTTTCTTCTTTAAATGATTGTAACACCAAAAATATATATGTTGGTGATGATAGATCTTTTAATGTTGTAGGGACTGGAACTGTTCATCTAGATAATGGTCAACTTAATGATGTATTATATGTTCCAACCTTATCTTGCAACCTTCTATTTGTATATCAGATAACTCATTCAAGTGAAGGTAAAATCGTTGAATTTTCACCCCACGATGTTGTAATTAAGGACCTAAGAGATCCTAGATAGATTTTAGCTACTGGCATTGTTGATGATTCTAAAAGGTTGTATAAGTTTAACAACTTTGGGTCATCAAATATTCCTTCAGTATTTGTTGCTCATAATGATGAAGTGCGCAAACTTTGGCATAAGCGATTTGGTCACTTAAACTATCTCTCTCTTCAGAATAAACTATCTCTCTCTTCAGAATCAATGTAAAGAAAATACGGTGACATGTCTTCCAATGGTATCTTGCAGAGATGGTGTTTGTTCTGTATGTGTACTCAGAAAACATCATCGGGTAGTTTTGAAAAACGTGCCTCTTGGCACACCTCAACCCCTTTACAACTTGTGCATAGTGATTTATGTGCTCCACTTCTAGTTGTTTCATTCTCTAGCTACAAGTATTTCTTAACTTTCATTGATGATTTCTCCAGATGCACTTGGGTATATTTCTTAAAACTCAAGAGTGAAGTATTTAACATGTTCTTGGCCTTGAAGGAATTTGTTGAAAAACAATCTTGACATCAAATTCTTAAGTTAAGATCTGAAAATGACAAAGAATATGTTAACAACAAATTCATCAAATTTTGCACTGAGAATGGAATTCAAATGAAACATATTGTTCCATATAATCCACAACAAAATTGTGTAATTGAAAGGAAGAATCACACCTTAAAGGAAATGGCTAATTGTATGCTTCAATCTAAAGGACTTAGTCTTAATTTTTGGGCAAAAGCAATTAACTGTGCAAATTACATAGTAAATCACACTCCTACTAAGGTTTTAAAGAATATCACTCTAGAAGAAGCATGAGGCTCAATTAAACTAGATGTAAGTCTCTTTCGTGTTTTTGGAACTGAATCATGGGCCCATATTCCAGATGAGAAACATAAAGCTTTAGAACCAAGAGTGAAAAATGCATTTTTGTTAGATATTCTGAAGATGTCAAAGGATATAAACTTATTCCACTTAAGTCCAAAAATGTTATCATTAGAAGAGATGTAAAGTTTGTTGAAAATATATCGGCCTACGAGCCTAGTTCAACGAATGTGCCACCTCCCTCTTTCCCTTCTACTTCTGAAAATATGTCTTCTTTAGATGATGACAGCGAGGATGACAATCCTCCCCCACCTTCTTAGGATCCTCCTTCACCTCCTCAGCTTCCAAAATGGGTCTGTGCTACTCAGGATGCAGCAGGTGCTCTTGTCGGTGATCCTATAGATCAATGTCATACACGTTCTCAGTTCGATAGAGCCTCTTCTTAACTGGCTCAAGCTTCAATGACTTATGATCCTGACACCTTTGCAGAAGCTTCATGCCATCCAGATTGGGATGCAACTATGAATGAAGAATATCGTTAATTATTGGAAAATGATACATGGGATCTTGTTCCTCTTCCAAAGGGACGAAAACTTGTTAGATGCAAATGGGTTTATAGAACCAAGTATGGATCGGATGGAAAAGTTGATAAACATAAAGCTCGTCTTGTTGCTAAAGGTTTTTCACAAGTTGAATGCATTGACTATACTAAAACCTTCTCCCCCGTTGCCAAAATGAACTCTATCCACCTTGTTCTTTCCCTTGCTGCCTCTTTCAAATGGGAAGTCCATCAAATGGATGTTAAATTTGCCTTCTTGCATGGGGACTTGCATGAAGAAATCTATATGGAACAACCTATTGGATTTATACAAACAGACTCCAGCCTTGTATGTCGACTTAAGAAATCCCTTTATGGTCTCAAGCAAGCCCCAAGGGCTTGGTATGCCAAAATGGATAGCTTTCTTTTAGAAACTGGCTTTTCTAGGTGCCATTCTGACAATACTGTCTACACCAAGAAAGTGGGAAAGTCTCTTATCATTCTTGTTCTTTATGTTGATGATCTTATCCTTACTGGTAGTGATCCCAACCTTATAAACCATGTGAAGTCCAACCTTACAAAGAAGTTTGAAATGACAGACTTAGAACACTTGCATTATTTTCTTGGTCTTCAAGTCTTGCAATCCAAGGAAGGTATTTCCATTTCCCAGTCCAAGTATTCCTGTGATCTTCTACGCCATTTTCACATGGAAGACTGTAAGCCAACCCCTTCTCCCTTTCATTATGGAGCCAAACTTTTAGTTGCTTGTACTTCCCCTGAAGTTGATGCTACCTTATACTGTAACCTTGTAGGAGAAATTTTGTATCTGACCCATACTCGTCCTGACATTTCCTTTGCTATTGGCCTTATTGCTTGGTTTATGCAAAACCCACTTGAACGTCATTGGAAGGCAGATAAAAGAATACTTCGTTATGTTCGAGGTACAATTCAGTTTGGGATTCATTATAGTGCAGAAGCATCTCATCTATTGGTTGGTTTCACTGATTCTGATTGGGCTGGTGACCCTGATGATCGGAAGTCTACTGTAGGTTATGTGTTCACTCTTGGTTCAAGACCTATTACATGGGCTTGCAAGAAAGAAAGTGCCATTTCTCTTTCTTCAGCAGAAGCAGAGTATCGTGGTGCCATAGAAGCTAATAAGGAAGCCCTGTGGCTTCATCAGATCCTATCAGAGTTTGGCTTTCAATAGCAACATCCGAATACACTTTGGTGTGATAATCAAAGTGCCATTCAACTATGTAAAGATCCAGTCCAATATTAGCGGAACAAACACATTGAACTGAAAATTCACTTCATCAGAAAGCTCATTCATGACCATGTTCTTGAAGTGCAATATTATTCAACAGATGATCAAGTTGCAAACATCTTTACAAAGGCTCTCATAGAGGCGAAGTTTACTAAACTTTGATTTATGGTTGGAGTTCAGGAAGTTGTCAATAAGGGGGGATAGGCTCTAATGCCTCCTTCCTTCTCCTATTATGTCATATTTGTACATCCTTCAATCCTATTCCAAGTTGTTCTTAAGAGGGGATGTTAGGATATTTCGACACATAGGAAATAGTTAAGTATAACTTGGTCTAGTGTAGAGTTAGGTAAAGTGTGTTTCTTTACTATGTACTTTTGTAACTGACAATCCGACGGTCATGATATGTTCTAGACATGAAGTGATCCGAGGATTCATTCTCTCCTCGATATTACCGACACTTGATTCGTGGCTTAACACCTGATTGGTCCATGATCTCTATTTAAAGATGATGGAGGGTCATTTGTAGCATAACTGTTCATGAGAGAAGTTTATGTAATTTTTCATTATTTTATTAATAAATTGCCTAAAGTGGCCACGTTAGCTTAGGCCGTGGACTGTTTCCCTCTTTGAGGGTTTTAACCACATCAAGAATACTGGTGTATTGATCTGTGATCTATTTATGAGCAGTTTCCTTTGGTGTTCTGTCTGAGGAACTTACCCTATAAATTCCTATAGTTTGGATTACAACGACAAGGGCTTCTTATGTTCAGTGCTACGCAAGAGGAAGGTCACAAGTGTGTGACAAGATCTCATTGTTGTTACAAGGAAGACGGTCTCGATGGTATCTCAAAAGGGAAAAAACTATGGTTCAATAGTATGTCTTCAGGATTCAGTGTTACTACTGAAGGAGAAGTTTGATATCCTTGACAAACATAGTGATCATAGTTGGATGTCATCACATATGGTGCGAATTCTGAAGTAAAAGGAACCGATAAAGAGTAAACAAGAAGATGGAAGAGGAATTGTGTCTTGCTCTTGAAGAGGCTACTAGGTCAAGGGTCTTGGTCTTGGTATTCATCAATTGGAATCTCTATAAGAATAATTTGTGTGTGTTTTCCTCTCAAAGAGTGAGAGGTTTTGGCCCTAAGTGATAGCTTACATTCTGTGTCTCTTGTCTATTTATGTTCATGCATTGGTAACTGTTTGATGAAGAAGAACACTAATAACTTAAGCAACTAGAATATCCTAATCTAATGAAGTAAAAGTAACTCACAAGAAGTTACAATTTAAGATAAATCACCTAATTCATGATGCCATAGATTTCTCAACATGCAGGGAGTGCATATAGTAGAGACGTGGTGGTTGAACAATAGCAGGATAGATCTCTCAAGATGGAGCCTCAACCAATATCTCAGTTTTAGTGTAAGCTAGTTGGGAGTATAGTTGACCAATAGGATGATGAGGATCATAGCCCAGAGTGAGTGGATGAAGCCACTCAGTCAGAGACTCCTAGTATAGGGAGTTCGAGCCAAGTGGACAAAGGATTTGGTTAAGGAAGATCATAATAGATTTGAGTCTCTGAACATCAAGAAGCAACCACAGAGGTACACAGGGTACATGGCACTTATGATTAAAGAGGTGCACTCACAAATCAAGGTAGGTAAGAACAAGTCTTCAGATCAGGTTCTGCGGAATAAAGCAAGGAAGTCTTCTAGTTCAGAGGGAGAACCTACAACAATGGAGAATGTGGTGGTAGTGAAGACAAATCTAGGTGGATGAGGTTCTTCTAGGACAATATTCCTTGCTAAGAGGGGTGTTGAAAATAGTAGTGAGGAAGTGATTCCTTGATTTGTGCTTTAATTAAAGGAGTCAAATTCGAGTTCCTAAAAATTAAGAGATTCCCTATAAATTAGGGCGAGTTCCTAAAATTTAGAAATGCCCCTAAAAATTCCGTGTTTATGTAAGCTCTCAAGATGGAGCCTCAACCAATATCTTAGTTTTAGTGTAATCTAGTTGGAAGTTGAGTTGACCAACAGGATGATGAGGATCATAGCCTAGAGCGAGTGGATGAAGCCACTTAGTCAGAGACTCCTAGTATAGGGAGAGTTCGAGCCAAGTGGACAAAGGATTTGGTTAAGGAAGATCATAATAGATTTGAGTCTTCCAACATCAAGAAGCAACCACAGAGGTACACAGGGTACATGGCACTTATGATTAAAGAGGTGGACTCACAAATCAAGGTAGGTAAGAACAAGTCTTCAGATCAGGTTCCGCGGAATAAAGCAAGGAAGTTTTCTAGTTTAGAGGGAGAACCTGCAACAATGGAGAACGTGATGGTAGTGAAGACAGATTGAGGTGGACGAGGTTCTTCTAGGACAATCTTCCTTGCTAAGAGGGGTGTTGAAAATAGTAGCGAGGAAGTGATTCCTTGATTTGTGCTTTAATTAAAGGAGTCAAATTTGAGTTCCTAAAAATTAAGAGATTCCCTATAAATTAGGGCGAGTTCCTAAAATTTAGAGATGCCCCTAAAAATTAGGACGAGTTAGGTTGTAGTTAACTAATGTGTTGAAATTGAAAGTCAAGTTTTTAATTTTCTAGTATGAGTTGATTGAGGAAAAGCACAAGCGATTGATTTTCAAGTGGCCTACTTGAAATAGGACGGGTTGCATGAACAATTAACTAATGCTAATTCAATCAATCACATAAACATATCACTTAATTAGAAACTCACAAATTTTTACCATTTGAATTGCCTTTAAAAGGAGGAATAAAGGAACAAGTTTATTCATTGTTTTGGTGAACACGAGTTGGTGAGACCAAGCAATTAGAAGAATTAGTTTATGCATGGAGCTTGTGAGAGAGAGTGCGCAAGAGAAGTTTGTGCACATTTTAGTAGAGGGTAGCAAATATTAACAATATTGCAAGGGTTTCAAGCTTAGTTCAAGAAGGAAATACAAGTATGCTTTTCAGATTGAAACAATTGTATTTGATAAGAGATCAATTGCTTAGTTTTTGCCATCAATAAAATTATCATCAAGCAGATGGTTTTCCTGATTGGGTTCCCTAAACAATTATTTGTTTTGAATTGTGACAGTGCTTTTATTTCTGCTCCTATTTTGTTTCACATTAGCAAATCAAAATTTCATGGATTTTCTACATACAATATGGCTACGCTAATTAATCAAGATCGATCAAATCACCCATGTTTATTATCAATATGAAGCAGATAATAGGAAGATAAAATGCCCCATGTTTATTATCAAAATGAATCATAATTGACAAACCCCCATGGTATAATTTTGACCTTAGAATTCCAATGAGATCCAAACAAGAACCTCATAAAAGGGGATCCAAACTAAATTTTTGTGGAGCAGCAAAAGGAAACCCAAGACGAGTGGCTTGTGGTGGTGCGATCATAGTAAAAAAGGTATGTCATCAGAATCTATATGGAAAATATAGGAGTCAACACAAACAATCATGTGGACATGCAAGCCTTGATAGAAAGGATTGAGACTCTTGAAAATGGGCATCAACTGATTTATGATGCAAGGTGATTCAAAAGTAATGATCATTTGATGATTCACTGTCTCGTCCCTTTGGTTGGAGGTTAGAATCTTAGAAGTGGATAAAATATATAGCAACTAGGTAATTAAATATGGAATACAATTACATACAAATTGCAAAGAAATAAATGCCATATTTCCTCGCTATTCAAGGTTTGAGATTGGCAGAATCTGATGTCAATACCATAAGATTCAACAAGATCAAAGGAGAGGATGGCTGGGAGAATGATCTTAAAAGACATTGTCTCTTAGGTAGAAGTGGCCATGCTCTTGTTGCCCCCCACGAGGCCTGCAAACATTAGATTAAGTCCAAGGTTTTTCAATATTTTGATTTGACCAAATATTATTCGATTCGCCTTCGGATGAAAAATCTCCATTGATCTTGGATCTCCCAATTACCCTTCGACCTGCTAAGAGTTATGCCAACAACTCTGTGTTTGCAAAGGGGGACAAAAGCCAGATTATTCCTGTTCATCCCCTTGAAATCTCTCAGTATATAATTCTTCTTGTCAAAATAAGAATCAAACTTTATTAAATCACCTGAGTAGATTACAAGGGTGAAACACCACCTGTAAGACTGCCTCTGTAGAACACGCTCTTCCTTACAATTGATTACATGAGAAATATATACATGAAACACACATTTAGGGAAGTTGAATAGAATCCTAAAAACAGGAACAAAATCCTAATCTAAGGTTCGGTTTGAACCGTCACTACATTAAGAGATTTCTACATTAACCTCAACACTCCCCCTTAATGGAGAAATGGATTCACAGATATGCCTAACACTTCTCTAAACAACTCAAATTTAATTCTACCAAGAGGTTGTTAGGATATTTCGACACATAGGAAATAGTTAAGTATAACTTGGTCTAGTGTAGAGTTAGGTAAAGTGTGTTTCTTTACTATGTACTTTTGTAACTTACAATCCGACGGTCACAATATGCAGTGATCTGACAATTCATTCTCTCCTCAGTCCTACCGACACTTGATCCGTGTCTTAACACCCGATTGGTCCATGATCTCTATTTAAAGAGCATGGAGGGTCATTTGTAGGGTAACCATTCATGAGAGAAGATTATGTAAATTTTCATTCTTTTATTAATAAATTGCCTGAAGTGGCTGTGTTGGCTCAGGCCGTGGACTATTTCCCTCTTTGAGGGTTTTAACCACGTCAAGAATACTGGTGTATTGATCTGTGATCTATTTGTGAGTGGTGTCCTTTGGTGTTCTGTCTGAGGAACTTACCCTGTAAATTCCTACATGGTATTAGAGCTATTTGAGGGCCACATCTATTGGTGATCCAAATCTGAAGCCGGTAGAACTGCATCTGACTGTTGTTTCCTAGATCTACTGTTACTGACTACTTTCGGGCCAAGAGGACTGCTCTATTGTGTTAGGAACATCTGTTGCAGTGAGGAACCCCTTTCGTTTGACACGAAAAGGTTTCCGGTAGCCCTAGCTATGTCATTTTTAAGATCTAGAGGTATACAATGTTTATTTGCAGTTTTTAGTTATTTTCTCTCTGTTTATTTCAGTTTATTTAGCTCTTTGTTTTTTTATTACTGGATATATACCTTTCATTTCTATGTATTCTCTTTTCCCCATGACTCTGTGCGATCTGGGCAAATCAGAAATAGAAAGGAAGGATTTTTCTCATGCGTATGCTCCTTTCCGCCGCGCCTTAGTGTGATCTCGGAAAATCAGAAACATTGAGGAAAATATTTAGTTTTCGGCTAAAGCTAACTTCAAGTCATAAGGTTTGTTTTTTTTTGTATGTCCGTGTTGGGTTTTGTGTTTTTTGTTTTGTAGGCAAAAAAGATCTTTCTCAAGTAAGCATGCACCCCAAAGCTTCAGTGACTAAAAAAAAAAAACCCCTTCCTCTTTTCCAAAAATTACTAACCTTTTAATCTAGCTCACTTGATCCAAAGCTACTTTATGAGAATAGAGGTCTTGAGTTCAAGTATTTCTTTTTGTTGAGCTAATTAGATTAAGTTTGGAAAGGGGGCGGATTTTTTTTTAAATATAACATTATCATTCATTTCCACACATTTCCACACTTCGTCGACATCTTCAACAACTTTTCTTCAAAAAGCCATAACTTCTTCATTCAGAAGCTGTTTTCATAGCCGTTTTTTTTTTTTTTTAATCAACCTAATTTTTCGAGATCTTTCCATTGGAACACTTAGTTTCAACATCTATAGCTTCAGTTTCTATTAAAATGGAAAGTCCATGCCAAGTTATTCTTGACAGCACCAACTACTTCCAATGCTGGTCTTACATTGTGGATTTACTTAGAAGTAAAGGTCTTTACAGAATAGCCTCATGCTAAGAAAACCAAACCGAAAGATGAAGATAAGGCAGCCAAATGGGAAAATAGACGAGATCAAGCACGTGGATTGATAGGGATGTCTATTTCTCTAGACCTTAGATTCCATATCATAGAATTTGATACTCCTAATGAAGCAATGAAATAGATCACTAAAGTTTTTGGAATTAAAAATGAACTTAGAGCCCATCAACTCAAAAATGAGTTGCTTACATTGGATCCCAATAATTTTTCTTCCATTGAAGATTTTTTGTCCAAGTTCAAGACCCTTAGACTTCTCTTGGAAGGTGTTAAGGTTAAAAAAGAAGATGGTAACCTTATCTATTCCATTCTTACTAAGTTGGGACCAACCTACTCTGTATTTGTTTCCACCTTCCATTCCACAAGATAAACTTTCATTTCTCAAGGACAAGACTACAAGTCCCCTTCCTTTGATGCCTTTTGTGATTCTTTAATAAGAGAAAAAGAAAAACTCTTACATCTTGGTCTTCTTAATCTTGGAAACTCTTCTAAGAAAGCCTTAGCCGCCCAACAACAACCAAATTCAAAGAATCCTAAGAAGCTGTATCCTAAAAAGAATGGTCCTAAACCAAACAAGGGTCCTAAGCCATTTCAGTCTCAAAATGAAAAATCATTTCAACAAAATGATAAGGAAAATAAAAACAAAGGGAAGAACACTGATAGACATTGCCACTTTTGTAATCGAGATGGCCACTTAGAATCCAAATGCTTTAAGAAGATGGAAGCCTTGGAAGCAACAATGAAGAAGCATAACATCCATTTGGAGCACTCAACAACTTCAACTTCATCTTCAGGAATAACACTTTCTGCATGTGGTTTTCAAGCATCTCGGTTTGGATATGCACTAAATGTATCTTCTTCTTCTCATTCTCATGAGTGGCTCATTGTTTTTGGAGCTTCTTATCACATGGCCATGTTTTATTCTTTAAATGATTGTAACACCAAAACTATATATGTTGGTGATGATAGATCTCTTATTGTTGTAGGGACTGGAATTGTTCATATAGACAATTGTCAATTCAATGATGTATTATGTGTTCCAACCTTATCTTGCAACCTTCTATCTATATATCAGATAACTCATTCAGGTGAAGGTAAAATCGTTGAATTTTCACCTCACAATGTTCTAATTAAGGACCTAAGAGATCCTAGACAGATTTTAGCTACTGGCATTGCTGATGATTCTACATGGTCGTATAAGTTTAACAACTTTGGGTCATCAAATCTTCCCTCGATATTTATTGCTCATAATGATGAAGTGAGCAAACTTTGGCATGAGTGATTTTGTGACTTAAACTATCACTCCCTTCAAAATATATGTAAAGAAAATATGGTGACAGGTCCTCCAATGGTATATTGTAGAAATGGTGTTTGTTCCGTATGTGTACTCGAAAAACATCATCAGGATAGTTTTGAAAAACGTGCCTCTTGGCATGCCTCAGCCCCTTTACAGCTTGTGCATAGTGATTTATGTGGTCCACTTCTAGTTGTTTCATTCTCTGGCTACAAGTATTTCTTAACTTTCATTGATGATTTCTCCAGACGCACTTGGGTATACTTCTTAGAACTCAAGAGTGAAGTATTTAACATGTTCTTGGCCTTTAAGGCCTTTGTTGAAAAACAATTTGGACATCAAATTCTTAAGTTAAGATCTGATAATGGCGGAGAATATGTTAACAACAAATTCATCTAATTTTTCACTGAGAATGGAATTCAAATGCAACATATTGTTCCATATACTCCACAACAAAATGGTGTAGCTGAAAGGAAGAATCGCACCTTAAAGGAAATGGCTAATTGTATGCTTCAATCTAAAGGACTTAGTCTTAATTTTTGGGCAGAAGCAATTAACTATGCAAATTACATAATAAATCACACTCCTACTAAGGTTTTAAAGAATATCACTCTAGAAGAAGCATGGAGCTCAATTAAACCAAATGTAAGTCACTTTCGTGTTTTTGGAAGTGAAGCATGGGCCCATATTCCAGATGAGAAACATAAAGCTTTAGAACCTAAGAGTGAAAAATGTATTTTTGTTGGATATTCTAAAGATGTCAAAGGATACAGACTTATTCCACTTAAGTCCAAAAATGTTATCATTAGAAGAGATGTAAATTTTGCTGAAAATATATCAGCCTACGAACCTAGTTTGGCAGATGTGCCACCTCTCTCTATCCCTTCTACTTCTAACAATATTTATTCTTCAGATGATGACAGCGAGGATGAAAATCCTCCCCCACCTTCTCAGGATCCTCCTTTAGCTCCTCAGCTTCCAAAATGGGTTCGTGCTACTCGGGATGCAACAGGTGCTCTTGCCAGTGATCCTACAGATCAATGATGTACACGTTCTCAGTTTGATAGAGCCTCTTCTTTACTAGCTCAAGGTTTAGCTAATTATGATCCTGACACCTTTGCAGAAGCTTCAGGCCATCCAGATTGGGATGCAGCTATGAATGAAGCATATCGTTCATTATTGGAAAATGATACATGGGATCTTGTTCCCCTTCCAGAGGGACGAAAACTTGTTAGATGCAAATGGGTTTACAGAACCAAGTATGGACCATATGGAACAGTTGATAAACATAAAGCTCATCTTGTTGCTAAGGGTTTTTCACAAGTTGAAGGCATTGAATATACTGAAACCTTCTCCCCTGTTGCCAAAATGAACTCTATCCACCTTGTTCTTTCCCTTGCTGCCTCTTTCAAATGGGAAGTCCATCAGATGGATGTTAAATCTGCCTTCTTGCATGGGGACTTGCATGAAGAAATATATATGGAACAACCTACTGGCTTTATACAAACAGACTCTAGCCTTGTATGTCGGCTTAAGAAATCCCTTTATGGTCTTAAGCAAGCCCCTTAGGCTTGGTATGCCAAAATGGATAGCTTTATTTTAGAAACTAGATTTTCTAGGTGTCATTCTGACAATACTGTCTACACCAAGAAAGTGGGCAAGTCTCTTATCATTCTTGTTCTTTATGTTGATGATCTTATCCTTACTGGTAGTGATCCCAACCTTATAAACCATGTGAAGTCCAACCTTAAAAATAAGTTTGAAATGACAGACTTAGGACACTTGCATTATTTTCTTGGTCTTCAAGTCTTGCAATCCAAGGAAGATATTTCCCTTTCCCAGTCCAAGTATGCATGTGATCTTCTACGCAATTTTCACATGGAAGACTGTAAGCCAACTCCTTCTCCCTTTCAGTATGGAGCCAAACTTTCAGTCACTTGTACTTCCCCTAAAGTTGATGCTACCTTATACTGTCAACTTGTAGGAAAAATTTTGTATCTGACCCATACTCGTCCTGACCTTTCCTTTGCTGTTGGCCTTATTGCTCGGTTTATGAAAAACCCACATGAAAGTCATTGGAAAGCAACTAAAAGAATACTTTGTTATGTTCGAGGTACAGTTCAGTTTGGGATTCATTATAATGCAGAAGCATCTCCTCTATTGGTTGGTTTCACTGATTTTGATTGGGTTGGTGACCTTGATGACCGGAAGTCTACTGCAAGTTATGTCTTCACTCTTGGTTAAGAACCTATTACATGGGCTTGTAGGAAACAAAGTGCCATTTCTCTTTCTTCAACAAAAGCAGAGTATCGTGGTGCCATAGAATTTAGTAAGGAAGCCCTGTGGCTTCGTCAGATCCTGTTAGAATTTGGCTTTTAGTAGCAGCATCCGAATACACTTTGGTGTGATGCCATTCAACTATGCAAAGATCCAGTCCAACATCAACACAATAAACACATTGAACTTCACATGCACTTCATCAGAAAGCTCATTCACAGCCATGTTCTTGAAGTGAAATATTGTTCAACAGATGATCAAGTTGCAGACATCTTTACAAAGGCTCTTATAGAGGTGAAGTTTACTAAACTTTGATTTATGGTTGGAGTTCAGGAAGTTGTCACTAAGGGGGGATAGGCTCTAATGCCTCCTTCCTTCTCCTATTGTGTCATATTTGTACATCCTTCAAATATATCCCAAGCTTTTCTTAAGGGGGGATGTTAGGATATTTCGACACACAGGAAATAGTTAAGTATAACTTGGTCTAGTGTAGAGTTAGGTAAAGTGTGTTTCTTTACTATGTACTTTTGTAACTTACAATCTGACGGTCATGATATGTAGTGATCCAATGGTTCATTCTCTCCTCAGTATTACCGACACTTGATCCGTGGCTTAACACCCGATTGGTCCATGATCTCTATTTAAAGAGCATGGAGGGTCATTTGTAGGGTAATCGTTCATGAGAGAAGCTTATGTAAATTTTCATTATTTTATTAATAAATTGCCTGAAGTGGCCACGTTGGCTCAGGCCGTGGACTGTTTCCCTTTTTGAGGGTCTTAACCACATCAACAATACTGGTGTATTGATCTGTGATCTGTTTGTGAGCGGTGTCCTTTGGTGTTCTGTCTGAGGAACTTACCCTGTAAATTTCTACAGAGGTTTGGTAAAAATATCAGCCACATTGTCACAACTATTATAATACTCAATATAGATTTCTTTTGACTGAACTTTCTCCCTGACAAAATGAAACTGTGTATCGAGATGCTTTGTGTTCTTATGAAATACTATATTATTTGGAAGTTTGATGGAGGTTTGGTTGTCGCATTTGATCACTGTTGCAACCTTATGTTCTTCTCCAACATCAAGGAGAAGTCTCCTCAACCAAATTGCTTCACATGTTGCTGCACACATAGCTTGATATTCAGCTTCCGCAGAAGACAACGATACTGTGTTCTGCTTTCTGCTGCTCCATGTAATGACCTCGGATCCAATGCTAAGTGCATAGTCTGTTATAAATCATCTTTCATCTACATTTCTAGCCCATTCAAAGTCTGAAAAACCTATCAATCCAACAACACACGAATCAATATAACCAATATAAAAATCTAAGGTTCTATGGAGATACCTTAAAACACCTTTTGCTAGAACCCAATGGCTCTCAAGGGGATTTGACATAAATTGGCTCAATGCACTGACTTCATAAGCCAAATCAGGCCTAGTTGTAGTCAAGTAGATTAGACTCCCAACCAGCTGTCTATACAAAGTCACATCTGCCTCCTTAGATCCATCATCATTCCGAAGTTTTAAATTCTGTTGTAAAGGTACTGCTGTAGCTTTGCATTGATCCATTCTGAACTTTTCCAGTAAGCTCCTAACATACTTACTCTATGACATAAAAGTTTGTCCAGAATCCCTCCAGACTTCCAAACCCAAACAATAATGTAGCTCTCCAAGGTCTTTCATCTCAAAGACTTGTGACATTTGCTCCTTGATTTCTTTAATGAGATTATCAACATTCCCTGTAATGATTAGATCATCTACATATAAAGAAATCAAAACAATCCTTCCCTCTTTATCAAACACAGTATAAAGATTAGGGTCATTTTTGCTCCTTTTATAACCATGTTGCAGGAAAAATGAATCAATTTTTTCATACCATGACCTGGGTGCCTGTTTTAGTCCATACAACGCTTTCTTCAACCTACAAACTAAATGTTCTTCACCCTATTTGACAAACCCCTCAGGTTGCACTAAGTAGACTTCTTCTTTTAAGTCCCCATTTAAAAATGCAGATTTAACATCTAGTTGGTGAATCATCCAATGGTGTTTGGTAGCTAAAGCAATTATCATTCTGATTGTGTTTAATTTAGCTACAGGGGAAAATGTTTCATCATAATCTATGCCTTCTTGCTGCGAATACCCCTTTGCAACCAGCCTAGCTTTATACTTATCTATGCTCCCATCTGCTTTAAATTTAGGCTTATACAACCATTTGCATCCTATGGGTTGTTTTCCTTTAGGTAGTTTAACTAAATCCCAAGTTTTGTTTTTGAGGATTGATTCATATTCCTCTTCCATAGCAGCCCTCCATTCACTATATTGACTGGCTTCTTTATAACTAGAGGGTTCAACAACATTCATCATACTAGTTATAAAAGCATTTTCCCTATATCTTGCTGGCAACTGAACCTTCCTACCTGATCTCCTGAGTGGTGGGGTAGCTTCAAACCTTGTCTGATCATCATTTTCTAGACTTGGCTTGACAACTACATCATCTTCTTTCCCTTCCTATTGCTGCTGCTCATTGTTGTCACCTGATTCATCACTTCCTTCTTCCACCAACAAGGGCATGTGCTATTTTGTTAGGCCCCTATATTACTAGTGTAACCCCTTATTGTTATTAGTACAACCCCATTATTATATTGTTGTACCCATGTAGTCCCCATAGAAGCCCACTATTGTTATTATTGTGCCCCATAGAAGCCCACTATTTTTATTATATTTCCCTTACATTATTATTGTTATGTCGACTCTGATTATATTATGACCCCTTAGACTCCTATATATAGAAAGGAGGTCTTGTCATTTGTATCATCCAAGAATTGTTCATTTGTGTAATGTAAAGGAGGTTGTCCCCTCGAAGAGGCTGAATTCTAAGGCATTGATCTATCTTTTCTATCTTTTTGTGAGCTGGTTTCATAACATTTGGTATCAGAGCTTTGGATTCTAGGGTTTCACTACTCCAAACATGACATCATGGAATTTACGCTATAACTTTTTTTTGTGATGTTTTAGACGCTGAAAAAAAAATCCCATTTGGGTTGAAATCATTCTAAATCTCGGGCCTGAATTTCAGAGTGTTTCATGTCATATTTGTGGAGATATGATCTGAGGAAGTTGGCCTTTTTACAGACTCCCGAATTACATTCCAAACATGTGACCTGGGGAAAATCATCATAAATTTTGTTTTGAGCATCAGATTGAAATTTCGTAAGAAGTTACAGAAAGAGGACGGACTATCGTTTCCTGTATATATTTTTCAGATCCTAAGGTTAATACAGTGACACGTGGAACTTCATACAAGTTCGCTCTTCTGAAAAGGTATATAATCAGGTCATCTTGGGAGATTGTGCATAACTCTTTCTTGGAGAATCTAAATTCGATCAGACTAGTGGCATTGGAAAGAGGAGGAAGAGGGCTACTACCAGTCGCAATTTCAGAACTGGAAGAACTGAAATTACAGAGTTATAGTCGTTTCAAGATCGAGCTCCTAAAATCAAGAAAAGGCGATATGAGGAAGTTTGATGACAAGGATCCGGTAAATTGGATACTTCAGATGGAGCAATATTTTGATCTACATAGTGTACCACTGTTACAAAAGTTATGTATTGCATCTTTATATTTAGAACCAGATCAATTTTTATGGTATAAAGGGCTTTGTTCTTGTAAACAACTTGTTATGTGGTCATTTTTCATGGAGGAAATGATAGCACATTATGAGGATACAAAGAGAAACACCTTCTTTAGAGCAACACCAAAACAATTGGAAAGAGAAAAAGGGCTTTGTTACAAAGTGGAAAGTAAAATTATGGCAACAAGGAAGTCTACCCCTCACAACTATAATAATGGAAGTGTTGTTTCTCCTAGCCTTCCATAACCTACAAGGGTTACACCACAACAATTGGAAGAAAAAAGAAAAAAAGGGCTTTGTTACAATTGTGATAGAAAATGCACTAAAGGTCATAAGTGTGCTGAGAAGAAATTATTTTACATAGAGTATGAAGAGGAGGAAGAAAAGGATCAAGAAACATCAAAAGAAGAGGATATGCGCCAGGACCCAACCCTAGAGAAAGAAGAAATGAATCCGACCATATCTTGTAAAGCATTGGCAAGAATTACCACTCCTCAAACTCTCAAGATAGAAGGACATATCAAGAAGAAAAAGGTTCAAGAAGTGAAAGATCACATCGAGAAAGAAGAAATGAATCCAACCATATCTTGTAATGCATTGGCTAGAATTACCACTCCTCAAACTATCAAGATAGAAGGACATATCAAGAAGAAAAATGTTCAAGAAGTGAAAGGTCACATCGAGCATCAAGAAATGAATCCGACCATATCTTGTAAAGCATTGGAAGAAATTACTACTCCCCAAACTCTCAAGATAGAAGGACATATCAAGAAGAAGAAGGTTCAAACATTGAAATATCAGGAAGAAAAGTATCAAGAAACATCAAAAGGAAAGGATACTCACCAAGAACCAACCCCAGAGAAAGAAGAAATTAATCCGACCATATCTTGTAATGCATTCATCAGAATTACCACTCCTCAAACTATGAAGATAGAAGGACATATCAAGAAGAAAAAGGTAATAGTGTTGATTGATTCAGGTAGTACCCATAATTTTATTAATTGTAAGATAGCCAAGGACTTGAATTGCTTCCTAGATCCAGCACCAGAGTGTCAAGTGACTGTTGTAAGTGGAGGAACCATAAATTGCTCTAGAAAGTGCCATAATATCAAGCTATCCATGGGAGAATATTTATTGAATAGCCCAATGTTTTCCGTTCCAATGGGTAGTGCTGATGTTGTAGTAGGAGTCTAATGGCTACAATCCTTGGGTACAACAGCTTTTAATTTTCAAGAAAATTTTATGAAATTTTCTTCGGAAGGAAAGGAAGTTGAATTAAGGGGTATCACAGGGAAACCAGGAAAGATAATCAACTCTGATGGAATGACAAAGCTTCTAAAGAAAGAAAAATGAGGCGTAATTTCACAATTGTGTTTGCTAACTGTTCACACATCGAAATCATGTATTTCTCCAGATCTCCAAAAAGTCTTAGACAATCATTCCAAGGCATTTGAGACTCCCAAAGGTCTCCCACATATTTGTGATCATGATCATGCTATTCATTTTATTGCAGCACGTGTTCCTCCAAACGTCAAGCCTGATAGATGTCCATATGCCCAAAGGATTGAAATTGAACATATGGTTGCAGAAGTGGTAGAGGTTGGTACAATTATCCAACCAAATTTGATAAACAAAGGAAGGTATGAATGGAAGAATGGTGAAGCAGGGTGGGAACTCATTCAAAAGTTGCCAAATATCCCAGTTCCAACAATATTGCCAGAACTTGACAAGGAAGGAAAAAGCATATTGGAACTTGAAGCATTTACAGAACCGAGATGTTGACAACGATGAAATCGATCAATTTCAAAGCACCTAATCAAGTGGAAGAACTTACCTGTTGAAGATTTCACATGGAAGGACAAGAATTTTATACAAAAGCATCAATAACTACTCAAGCATTGAAGACAACACTTTTTGAAGGAGAGGGGCATGTTAGGCCCCTATACTACTAGTGTAACCCCTTATTGTTATTAGTACAACCCCCTTATTATATTGTTGTACCCATGTAGTCCCCATAGAGGCCCACTATTGTTATTATTGTGCCCTTACATTATTATTGTTATGTCAGCTTTGATTATATTATGACCCCTTAGACTCCTATATATAGAAAGGAGGTCTTGTCATTTGTATCATCCAAGAATTGTTCATTTGTGTAATGTAAAGGAGGTTTCCCCCTCGAAGAGGCTAAATTCTAAGGCATTGATCTATCTTTTCTATCTTTTTGTGAGTTGGTTTCATAACACATTCTTCATTAGCACTCTCATGGCTTCCTTCATTAACCTGCTCATGAAACACTACATCTCTGCTTGCAAAAAATTTATGAGTAGAGGGATTCAACAGTTTGTAAGCCTTAAATTCTGTACAATACCAGAAAAAAATACATTTGATGGCCTTTGAATCTAGTTTCTTTCTATCTTCCTTTGGGACATGGGCAAAGGCTTTACTCCAAAAACTCTCAAATGCTTAACCGCAGGCTTATAACCAAATAAAGCTTCAAAAGGAGTTTTGAAATCTAGACTTCTTGTTGGACTTCTATTCTTTAGATATACTCCAGTATTAATTGCTTTAGCCCAAAACCCATTAGAAAGATTCTTACCTTTTAACATACTGTGAGCACACTCCACAAGGGTTCTGTTCTTCCTCTCTGCAACCCTGTTTTGTTGAGGAGTGTGGGGTACTGTAAATTGTTGCTGTATCCCATTATCTTTGCAGTATTTGAGGACACAAGATTTCTTATACTCTCCCCCTTGATCCGAGCGGAGAATCCTGATGCTTTTACCTGTCTGGTTTTCAACCATACTTCTGAACTCCTTGAAGTATTCAAAAGTGTGACTCTTCTTCCTGAGGAAATACACCCAAGTAAATCTAGTACAATCATCAATAAACAATAAAAAATAGTATGCACCACCTAACGATCTTGTCTGCATAGGCCCGCATAAATCTGTGTGTACCATCTCGAGTATATCTCTCCTCCTTCTATCAACATTCATAGGAAATTCATCTCTGTGCATATTTCCCAGTGCACATGCATCACAATCAATATGAATAGGTTTTAAAACAGGAAGACCTTCGACCATACCTCTTTTCTATAATAGCAACAGATCATTAAAGTTAATATGGCCGAACCTCTGATGCCATAAGTCCACTGTAGTCATGGCAGATGATGTCAATGCCTGATGTGGTGCGCTTTTGACATTTAACTTGTACAATCCTCCCACACGAATACTTGATGCAATAAGATTCATACAATCCAACAGGTCTTTAATTACAAAGTATGATTTATAAAACTCTACCTTGAGATTCTGATCAGTTATAGTAGAAACAGAGATCAAATTATTTTTGATCCCAGGTACACACATTACATTATGGATATGTCTAATATTTCCATCAGGCAAAACAACAGGAATATTACCATAACCTTTGATTTGGTACCCTCTATCATTGCCAAGATAGATGTTTGCTCCACTGCTGGTCTCTTTGAAGTCTTCAAACCACTGTCTGTTCCCTGTCATGTGGATGGATGCACCTGAGTCCACAAACTAGGTATCTGCTTCATCATCCTTAACCGAAAGTGCAGAGTCAGATATAAACAGTTCGATGTTCTGACTTTGTTCCTCATCAGCAAAATGACTTGCATTCTATTTATGTTTCTTCCGGCCTTCATCAAACTTCTTCTTCATGCAATATCTAGCTATATGGCCGGTTCTACCACAATAAAAACATTTGGTCACAGAGTCATTTCTATTGAAAGACGTACCTTGAGGTGGGGGCATCTTTCTTTATGGGGCTGCACTACTCTTCTGTGCTACATTTGGATTTCCTCTGAAGGGCTTATTCTTCGCCATTAAGGCCAGATCTGAACTCTAAGGTTTATGAGTCAGTCGCCTTTCCTCCTCTTGCATGAGGATCCCTATCAATTCTTCAAACACGGGGGATTTTTCTCTTGCATTCAAGCCAGTGATGAACATCTGATACTTGTCAGTCATACCATTCATGGTAATTGTGACCAAATCTGTATCTGACACAGCTTCACTGATATCACCTAGCTTGTTCTTGAGCTCCTTGATCCACAAAATAAATGCTACAACTGTCTCATTCTCCTCCATCTTGATGGAGAGTATATTGCTCTTGAAGAAAAATAATCGATTGGTGTTCTTGACCTCATAGAGATCCTTGAGCATCTTCCAGATCTCTGGTGTAGTCTTGCAATCATGGATATGGGGAATAACGCAATCTTTGACCGAAAATTTCAGGAGCATTCTTGCCTTAGTCTCCCGCTTGTCCTAGTCTTGGATTGTTGCTGCTGTTCCTCCTATAGTCAGGTTCGGCTTCACCTCATCATTATTCACAATTGTCCATGCATTGTGTCCCTCAAGTAGGGTCTGTAGCTTGAATTTCCAACCAAAGTAATTGGATCCATCCAGCTTGTTATTTTCATTGAGGTAAGCTTCTGCTAACTGATTATTCATCTTGAATGAATAAAAAAAACTTCAACCCCAACAATTTAAAAAACAACCCCAGATCTTTAAAACTACTGCAAATGCCGGATCCAAACAAAATTGAGCCCAAATCACTTCAATTCCTTCTTTAAAAAAAATAATAATCGCCCCCCTTTTTTTTATATCAAATAAACAGCCCCTCCATATTTTTAATTAAAGAATTAAAAAAAAAATTTAATTAAAAAAAATCTTCACCGATAATTATTCTTTACTATAAAGAATTAAAAAACTTTAATTCTCAGAGGCAACTGCACCACGACAGCAGATGATTATCATTTTCTCGCCATTAGTTCAAAAATACCCACGGCCTCAACCACGCGGTGATCATGGATTCAACGCCTTTGTGTGTGAGACTAATGGCAGCACCAGATGTTACAACAGCTTAAATCCCTCGATCTGCCATGACTCGATGAACAACACAAACCTCATGCCTCTTCCTCAGCCTCCACACAAACGATCTTGGCCTCCTAAAGTGATCTTGGCCTACGACGATGTCCAAGCTGCAGTAGATGTGAAACATGACCCTCCTGCCAGCGATCTTCTCGTGACCAACTCCGCCTCATCGGAGCTTGTCTCTCTCGCTAGCTCGTTCCTTTACATCTCCCTGCGGTTGGCTTTTCCGTCAACAACCATGCTCTGAAAACCCCAGCACATCTTGCCCCAGCAGTATTCAGGCTTTGAAAATGTGGATCGCAATCAGATTTTTCTTGCATTCAATTCCAATCAGTAAATACCAATTCGATTTTGGATTCTCCCCTCACGATTACCTTCAACATGGATTCCTCCTCTTCAATAATGGCTCATCACGCGGGCTCCTTGGAACATTCACGTCATGCAGTAGCGATCCCAGCCTCCTCCATGGCCGCTGAGCTCCTTCAAATCACAAGTTCATGGGCTCGGCTCAGTAGCAGTGAAAATAAACAAAATGCAGTGATTCACCGCAAAAAAAAAACCACGTAGCCTTTTCACTGCAGACGGTTGGCGCACTTCAATAATAGCTCACTTGTGCCGTTCTTGGAACAAAAAATTGCGTAAGGCCATAAGTGAATTGGTGCGACTATCGCGCCAAATTCCGTGCTGATCTCCCTTCAAACGCGTCTGTCTCTCTCTCCACTCAGGTTATAGGTGTCCTCAGCCCTGTAGGTCTGATACCATGTCAAAATAAGAATCAAACTTTATTAAATCACCTGAGCAGCTTACAAGTGTGAAACACCACCTGTAAGACTGCCTCTGTAGAACACGCTCTTCCTTACAATTGATTACATGAGAAATATATACATGAAACACACATTTAGGGAAGTTGAACAGAGTCCTAGAAAACGAGAACATAATCCTAATCTAAGGTTTGGTTTGAACCATCACTCCATTAATCCATTTCTACATTAATCTCAACACTTCTAAACTTTACCTCTTCTGTCAGCTTGGAAACAAATCCATACCAATACTTGAGAAGAAACACAGAGGCAAGCCTCCAAAAAAATTCCATACTGGAGATGATGTCGAATAATATCACCAAATATATGTTTCAAGAGATGAAAGCAAAGGGCATGATTAAAATCTGAAGGATGTGGTCCAAAAAAGGCCAAATTTGGTATCTAGAAGTAACTGTGAAAGCAATCGACAAAGGAGTTGGTGGAATTCTCCTTTTTTGGAATCCTCATCTTAGAAGAACCGAAACGATTCTCGCGGCAGACATAACACACATATGAAGGGGAAGACGCTCAAGTAGGAAATTCATGAAGCTATAGCATATATGTCTTGTGGCTTAAATGGGTGGAATCCTTAAGGCCCAAGTCCATATCCTGTTCTTTGGAACCACCTTGAAGAGAGTGGAGAACGCAACAGTGGATATTGTTCTCAGAATAGGAAAAGGGAAGAATTATATGATAAGGTGCCACAAATGGGTCCTCCTTCTTCAAGTGATTTCAACCAGCACAATAGAGAGCCCTTCAAAGATATCAAAATCAACAACTCAAGTCAAGGAAATTCAAAGGCAAAATGATGAGCGTCCTTTCAAAAGTCTCCTATTAATATGAGTAGTATTTTTTTGGGATCCAAAAATGAGCCTACACTCTCTTTTACCTTTCCCACTTTTCTTTTACGAGTTTTCCATTTGAGTCCAAGAAGTGACACTAGATATATATTTCTTCGTTTTAATGCAAAACTCTTTACTCATACGAGAAGACTAAAAGACCTTAGAAAGAAATAGGCAAATAACATAAGATGACATGTTAAAAGTTTTGTAAGATATTTGTAGTTATTAAAAGTTTGGATCTTGCTCAAAAGAATGCAATTTTTTATTTGTCATCAATGACAATATAAAACATATGGATTTTGCATAATAATACGAGGATGTTGTAATAAAATAAACTATCCTAAAATCTTGGACTAAAATTTGAGAATCAATGTGTTATAAATAAAATATTAATCAATCACGTTATGAAAAAAATGTATTAAAGTTTGAGAAATCAATGTGGTATAAATAAAATATTAATTACTGATCTTATTCAAATATGGAAAAGCACGATGAATAGTGAACTCTCTTTTATGTATAACAAAGTTCTAAATGAGACGAAAAAAAAATAAAAAATGAAAAGTACGAGGAGCGCTAGGGTTTCGTCGTTCAGTGGAATTGCAACCTGTGACGTAATCGATCTCTCGTTTGCCTTTGGTGTTCATGGCACCCATTGAGTCGGGGATTGTGTTTTTTTGTTGTGGTTTTGGCCCTAAATATGGTTGTATTTGGTTACAATGGGAGATGTCTCGACCAATTCTATGTAGTTGTGCCTCATTGGCCCTTGTTGGTTTGTGTGGTTGTGGCTCTGCGGATGTTATCCCAGGGAAGGCCCTTTCTCTAAGTACTTTTTGTATGCAAAGTGCAGAAAAGTGGTAAAACTTTTGTAATGAAGATGTTTTTACCCTATTGCTGCAATCACGGTGGGAGGGACAAACAAGTCTTTTTTTTTTTTTTCGTTTATTTCCTACTCCTTTTCTTATGTATATGTGCTCAATTCATCTTGTTGGGCAACCTGTGGTGGAGAGGGATTTGATGTTGTTGGACATTGCCTTCTCACAATATCCACACTCTATCTTAGATGTTGAACAATTAAAGATTGTCTTGGATGTTGAACAGTTAAAGATGAAAAAGAGCCCCTTTCAAATATTTATAAAAAGTATAAAGGAAAGTCCCATTTCTTTTGGATTTGAGAAACTGACCTGGTTCAACATCTAAAACAGAGTATTCAAAATAGTTTAAGCATTACTGTATCTTCCCAATATTTGACTTACCAAGGGAAATTATTAAAGAACCCATTTTATATGAAGGACTATGGCATCTCAAGGAATGCCACTATGGTATTGAATTAAAGGTTGCGAGGTGGAGCTTTTGGCTCTGGCCATCCTCAAGGATTTGTCTCTTTCAAAGATGCAATGAAGGAGAAGGCCTCTGTCCCTACTAAACAGATCCAAAATATTCCTATCCCATATATTGTTGAGCAGATGGAACATGCTCTAATCATGGAAGCAAAACCTTCTAGAGGTAAACTCTCTCCCCTCTGTTCTTCAATCTAAGGCTCTTATTTGTCGTTTTAATGGTTTTTGGCCTAAATTGAATGCATTGTATCAATGGATTTTTTCTACTTGAAAATCCAATTGCGACCTCTATTTGTGTTCAAAAATATTTTTCATTGTATAATTTGATACTCAAAAAGACCTAGAATTTGTCTTGAATGAGGGGCCATAGTTATAGGGGACAACAGTGCTTTCATTAATCCATGGTTCATAGAATTTGATGCCACAAACATGGTGGTTACAACAATTCTGGTTCGGATGAGACTCACAAATCTCCCACTTCCTTTCTAGCACCATAAAATCTTGAAGGATATTGAAAATACCCTTGGAAAATTTAAAATGATGAATCTAGAACGGACATAAAAATATTTATTCTTTTTTGCCATAATCTGTGTTGAAATAGACCTTAGCAAAGACCTACTTGACCACATCCAATTGAACCATAAAAATTTCAAGTGGATCCAAGTACTATATTAGGAGAACACGACTTTCAGATGTCGTGCATGTTTTCCAACATGTCACTTGTAGAACACATGCCCTCATGCAAAAAAGAATCCAAAAAGGAAAAAGAGACTAGTCAAAAGGTTGGAAAGTATTAGAGCCTTACCTCATAGAAGAAGAAGAAGAAGAAGAAGAAGGAAATATGGAAAGTCAACCAAGTAAAACAAAAGTGGATGTACAAGCTCAACAGGAAACCATGTAGAAAAGGGTATTGTGGAAAGGTCCAAAAGTGCAGTCCATAACCCGATAGGAACCAACTCATTAGAGATTCAAGATCTCAATGGGCCGGGGGGCACAAAACAAGCACATGTATTAGAGAGCTCATATTTGGTTAAAGAACCCACACCATCGCAATCAGGCAGATATTTGGCATTGGTTCTTGTTGAGCCAAATCCTGTTGGGAACCAACTCATTAGAGATTCAAGATCTCAATGGGCCAGGGAACACAAAATGAGCACATGTATTAGAGAGCTCATATTTGCTTAAATAACCCACACCATTGCAATCAGGCAGATATTTGGCATTGGTTCTTGTTGACAAACTGTGTCTAACTTATATTTATGCATACTTGAGTGCCGATTTGTTTAGTTTCTTAAATAGGAAACAAGCTGGTTGGCTAGGGCCCAACCAAACCAGCTTGTCTACCCTTGTGCTTTCATCATTTGAAAGGTCTGTGTAAACATTTATTTGCAATTGTGTGGTTTGAATGTTTCTTGTATTTATTTCAGAGTTCTGAGCTAAATTTATTTCATAGTTAAGTGTGAATGGATCCATGGTCTGGAAGTTAATTGAGCTTATTTATTTCCTGCAATTCCTTTCGTGCAATTCTTGTCTTGGTTTACTTTCGCTCAGGTTGTGTAGGAATATTCTTCCTATACTAGTGCATGTAGTTTCCTGCACTCCAGTTTAATTATTTATTTCACAGCAAACGTTACATTTCTTTTCCTGCTTATCATTTTAGTTATTTCTGCAAGCAAATGTATTGCTAATTTCAGTAATCGTCCTTAACATTAAGAGCACATTTTTGAAGGATCTGAGAACGATTACATGAATTTGTCACAAACACTTTATACTTGCACTTTATGACTTATGACCAAGGAGCATAAATATTATAAGTGGATTGCCGAAGCTAGCTAATACATGCAGATTACTTTGACTACTACTTTGATTACTTCAAGTTGATTTCATTTTATGAAGTTTACTTTCATTGCAAGGTTCAATTAATTAAAGCATTTCTTTTCCATAGATAATTTATCTCAGAATTTAGTTTGCAATTGCAATTCTTTTCAGCACGTCTTTCAATCCTTTCGAAAGTAAATTGGAAACTTTGGTGAAGGAAGCTCTGTCTCGGTGTAAGAGCTGGTCTTTTGTCACAGGAATAGAGTGCTCTAAGCCCTAAGGCTTAGAGCACCTCCACAAAAACATAAATCTTCAGTAAGGAAGGTAAAATATACTTCTGCACAAAGGTACTGTACTTGCACTAGTGCAAGCAGATTGCAATAGTACAAGAACAGGTTGTTTGTGTAGAAGGAAAATAAATTGGGAAACAGATCTCTGCACAGGCCCACTTGTCAAGCTGTTAGCCATCTATTTGAAGATAAACATAGCATTTCATTCTAGCATTTAAGATTGCTTTCAGTTGTGTGTAAGTTCCTTAACTTGATTTCCTTGCAAATTATTATTTTACATTCCAGCACTAGAGTTGTTTTGGTGTCAATTGCCTTTAAAATTGTTGTTTGTATGATTCTGCAACATTTCCTTTAAGAAGTAGGATTAAGAATAGGAAAATTTCATACCACTTCTAGCATTGCCTGTGCTTCATCTCTAAGTTTACAAAACCCCCGAGTTGACAATTAAGTGTTGAGGAGTTGCTTAAGTGCAATTCCTTCACCCAACATTTTGGCGTTGTTTCTGGGGAGGCGATTTGAATTGGTAAGAATTTTCCTTTTTCTTGTAATAGGGGTTAGTCTACTATTATTTTTTTCCCTACAGTGTGCTTCTATTGTTCGAAGGAATTTATAGGTGCTGAGTTATTTTTTTGAAAATTGTAACTGCTATTTGAATTTTGTTTGGTCATTTTTTGAAATGCATGCCTAAAAGAGGTAGGGGTCCGAAGCCCACTAGGAGCCAAGGAAATAATGATAAATCTAAAACCAAATCTCATATTGGTCCTTCTTTTGCAGGAAGAAATTCCAAACAAACTCAGACTCATCACGTAGGAACAATCCATTTGAGCTTTGGTAAGCAATAGTCCAGGTGTGACACAACCCACAAAGGGGAAGAAGGAGTCTATTAGAACCCATAGTCAGCCTTCTCAGCTTGTTGAGAGCGGTTTGCGTGGAAATACAACAATGATAGATTAGGAAGACCATGCAGAAGGAACTGGTGAAAATCAGGTAAATGAGGAACAATCCACTTTTGGATTCCCAATTGTGGATCTCGATACACAAGTACAAATGAAAAACATCTCGCCATCAATTCTTCCTCATTTCTATGGTAAGGTACATGAATACCTAGACTCTTTCTTATTTGAGTTTTATATTCTATGTAGAAGTTATGATTATTCATCTGATGCCCAGAAGTTAAAGTTGTTTCCTGCAACTCTCAAGGACGCAACACTCCACTGGTTCATGGGATTAGAAGGAAACACTATATCTTATTGGGAGCAAACGAAGAGAGTGTTCTTGTCAAAATATCAGGGATATTGTAAAACTAGAGATATTCAAGATGAAATCTTTACTATTGTGCAAAATGATGATGAGACTCTAGAGGACTACTTAGAAAGATTCCTGTATATCCTTCAAAGGTCAAAGCACAAATTTGATCCAAGTACCATTAGAACCTTGTTCTTACGTGGGCTTACTGACGATGCTAAGAATAATTTAAATTTGTTAGGACAAGGGGATATTGCTAAAAAATCTTTTGATCAAATCTGTGACTTGTGTAGGAAATTCTCAAGGAACCAATATAGATTCGGTAAAGGAATTCAGAATAGAAACAAGAAAACCTAATCTACTGATGCTATGATTATTGGATTAGAAAAAAAAATGGACAATATGAATATTGAAATAATGAATACTGTTAGTAAAAAAATATACTCTTTGAAGTTTCAACAAAAACTGGTAGAGGAACAAGAGTCATTGTTTATTTTTTGTCCAAAATGTAGAAGAAAGCATCTTTTAAGAGAATGTCCTCTCGATATTAAAGAAACTAATAAATGTGCAATTTGTGCAGAGAATCATGGCACAGAAAAATGTCCCTCCATACCTGGATTAAAAGCTGTACTAGAGGGAGGACAACCTGAAGCCAAATCATTGCATGCTATGGGGCAGGAACAAATTGGCCTCGGGTAAGTGCAGGTATGGTTCCTGAACCTACACCACATTTTTTGGTTATAATGCACACTCATATTCCTATCCTAACACTGGTCACTCTCAACATTGGCAGCATGGGAACCAATATCAGTATGGAAAACCCTCCCAATCTTGGCAACAAGGATGGAGAGGGCCAAACCATTCACATTATTCCTATCCTGCCCCTATGCAATCATACCATCCTACATATGCACCTTACCCAATGCCACAACCATCATTACCTCAGTTGAGTCAACCAATGCCACCATTACCTTTACCTCCACTGTTTCGACCTTCTCAGCTTCCTGCTCAACCTTTACCCAACCCCAATAATAAAGTGGTACAAATGATCCATTCTATGAACCCGCTTTCTTCATCCAGATATCAGTCTATGCCAGTTGGAGTCAATGATCTCCAATTGAGATCAGGGAAGATAGTAACCTCAGAAAATCAAAAGAAGCCTATGGTGATTATCAATGAGAAAGGAGAGGAGGAAACTCCTGACCATTCTGAAAAATATGACACCATTAAGCCTATTCCCGTACCTTCTGAGCCCTTGTCATCTTCTTCCAACTAACCTCCCTATCCAGAGAGGTTAGTTGTGGAGAAGAAAGACCCCATTCTTGAGTCTAGCCTGGCTTCTGAGCTTAGGAACCTTTTCATAAGGGTACCTTTGCTCCAAGCTATTAAAGAGATCCCCATCTGCACAAAAATCATTAGGGAACTCTGTCTCAAGAAGCCAGGAAGGAGAAGATTAGAACCTCAAACCATTCAATTTGTTGGTAGAGCAGTAGAGTTAATGACGGGGTGTATGCACATGGAGAAATATACCGACCCTGGAAACCTTGTTGTCTCTGTCCAAATAGGTGATGTCCTTGTCTCCAATGTACTTATAGACCTGGGGGCAACCATTAACATTATGACCAAGCAAACCATGGATCAACTTGGATTGGTCCATATTCGTCCTACTCCCACTATGCTCGAACTAGCCGATAGATCTAAAATCAAGTCGGAAGGGGTTTTGGATGATGTGGTCGTTTCCCTAGACTCTTGGGAATATCCCACAGATTTCATTGTGCTTCAGCCAAAGAATCTTGTGGGAGGACATCCCTTGATCTTGGGACGACCATGGCTTTCCATGACCAATGCTTATATCAGATGTTGTTCTGGTGACATGTACATTTCCCATGGAGATTCCAGGAAGAAGGTAACCTTGTATCCACCCACTAAATCCATTCAGGAGCTTCGAGACACTTTATAGTTAGACTACAATAGTGATGAGGAGACTCAACTTGTTTCCTTGATACATCAGAATGTTGAGTTCTCGCACGAGGGTGAAATTCAATACTTCCTGAATAATCTAGACACCATGCCTAATTTTGAGTCATTGAGTCAGATTTTTAGTCTAGATTTTCAAGAAAGATATGACCCTCTACCTCCCTCGCCACCACATCTAGTGACACCTCTGTGTACTCTTGAGCCTGATACTACTCTTGTTGAGATTAGTCTAGGTAAATCCTTGCATATTAGTTCAGACTTGGATCCTTCCCAGCAAGAGCAGCGTGTGAATTTGTTGCGAAACCATCTTGATGCCTTTGCATGGGGCTATGAAGATATGAAAGGCATCCCTCCTGAAACTTGTACACATCTTATCTATTTTCAGGATGGATCCCGACCTATCCGACAACCCCAAAGGTGAATGAACCCAGCTCTAAGAGATGCTGTAAAGGAAGAATTGCAAAAACTCTTAGATACTTATTTTATCTATCCTATTTTTGACAGCTAATGGGTCTCTCCATTAGTATTAGTCCTGAAGAAAGATGGGAGATGGCGAATTTATATTGACTACAAAGAATTTAACAAAGCCACTCTGAAAGATTACTTTCCCCTTCCTTTCATCGATCAGGTACTCGATACCCTTGTTAGTAAGAAGTACTTTTCTTTTCTAGACAACTTTAGTGGGTATAACCAGATACAGATTGCACTCGAGGATCAAGACAAAACCACTTTTACATGTCCATGGGGTACATTTTCTTACCGAGTGCTTCCCTTTGGGCTATGTAATGCCCCAACTACCTTTCAAAGGGCAGTCTTGGCTATTTTTGCTGACCTTGAGTGTGTGGAAATCTGTATGGATGACTTTTTTGTGTTTGGTGATTCATTGCAGGAAGCCCTCAAGAATCTATAAAAATTGGTTCTTCGCTGCCAAGAAGCTCATCTCGCCTTGAGTGACAAAAAATGCAGATTAATGTGCAAGGCAAGAGTGGTTCTTGGCCATCTTATTTCTGACAAAGGTATCCATGTTGACCCTGCAAAAATAGAAGTCATTTTGAGTCTCCCTATACCCAAAACTCAAAGGGAATTGAGAGGTTTTATAGGAAATGCGGGCTACTATAGGAGATTCATTGAGAATTTCTCAAGAATAACTACCCCCCTTTTCTGAATTTTGACTAAGGATAGTGAGTTTTCTAGGTCCACAACTTGCCAATAGTCCTTTGAGACATTGAAGGAAAAACTAGTCCAGGCACCAGTTTTGAGAAGACCAAACTGGTCTCTGCCATTTCATATTTCCTCTGATGCCTCAGATACTACTATTGGCACAACTTTAAGACAAGAAAAAGACAAACAATCTTATGCTATTTATTTCATTAGTAAAAAATTGTCACCGACTGAACTCAATTATATGGTTACTGAGAAAGAGTTTTTAGCTGTAATTTTTTCCATTAATAAATTTAGACATTATATTACATGATATGAAGTCTTTGTACATATTGACCATCCCGCAATAAGATATTTGATGAATAAACCATTAACTAGCGGTAGGGTGACTAGGTGGTCATTATTGTTACAGGAATTTGATATTACCATTATTGATAGACTAGGAGAATCGAATGTAGTAGTAGATTATCTTTCAATATTAAACAATCCTGGTGAAGCAATTCCTATTGATGATGATTTTCCTAACGAACATCTTTTTGTTGTGTCAACAAAATCCCCATGGTTTGTTGACATAGCTAACTATTTAGTCATTGGAAAATTACCACCTCACTTATCCACTCGTGAAAAGTGGAATATCATACAGAAAAGTGCTGCATATTCCTGGATTCAAGGAGACCTCTTTTACACCAGAGCAGATCTCATTATCCGTAGATGTGTAAGAGAGGAAGAAGTGTTTGATATTTTAAAATCTTCCCATGATGAACCTTGTGGGGGTCACTTCGCTGATAGCATATTGCATACAAAGTGTTACGAGTTGGCTATTTGGCCTTCCTTGTTTAAGAATGCCAAACAATATGTCAAGCGGTGTGATAGATGTCAGCGAGTTGGCCAGCCTAATCAAACCAATGAAATGCCTTTATGTCCTCAGGTTATGATTGAGCCTTTTGAAAAATGGGCCATTGATTTCATAGGACCAATAAATCCAACATCATTAAATAAAAAACATATTTTGGTTTGTACATATTTCGTTACAAAATGGGTAGAAGATAAAGCTGTTTCTTTTGCCACTGAAAGAGTTGTTGTTGATTTTCTTTTTACTGAAATATTTACTAGATTTGGTGTTTCTAGAGATTGTTTCTGACAATGGACTGTAGTTTATTTCTAATCTAGTATAGGGTGTGATGGAGCATTACAAGATACAACACTGGGAAATCCACACCGTATCACCCACAAGAAAATGGTCAGGTGGAGTCCACAAATAAGGTGATTGAGTCCATCCTCACAAAGATGGTAAATATTCACAGAAAGGATTGGGCTGACAAATTACTGGAAGCATTGTGGGCATACCGAACCACTTGGAGAAACAACACAGGACACACACCATATGAGCTGGTGTATGGAAAACAAGTCCTCTTGCCAATAGAATTCTAGATTAAGACTTTCAGGACTGCAGTCCAATTGGGGCTAGATCTCTCTGAAGCACAACAACAATGTCTTCTACAATTGAATGAGTTAGATGAATTCTGATGGGATGTTGTTCAGTAGAACATCTTGGTTCAACAACAACGCAAGAAGTGGCATGACAAGTCCATTTAGAAAAAGCAATTCCAACCAGGTGATTGGGTACTCCTTTATGATTCTAGATTCAAATATTTTAAAGGGAAATTCCACACACGTTGGATGGGACCCTATGAGGTGGTCAAAGTGTTTGAAAATGGAGCAGTAGAAATTAAAACTATTGATGGATAGAGTTTCGTGTTCCTGGTAAATGGGCATAGATTGAAGGTATATTTTCAGCCCCTTACTAAAGGAGATTTTATGCAGCAAGTCCAACAACAATTTGAAAAGGAGTTGGTAGGTGGTAACACCAACCTGTTGAAGATTTGATTCCTTCTTGTCCTTATTAAAAATAATAAAAGAAAAGAAATGACAAAAAAAATCCTGTAATTATGAAATCAGTTGATTGACATGATTGCAGAAGGATCAACCTAAAAAATAGCATGCTGGTAGGAAGATCAATATTTTAATAAAAAGGGAATGTAATTGATTTTTAGATATGCTAGTTGCCACCAAGAAGAAGTAGGTTTGAGAAACCGAGCCCTTACCCAAGTTTGGG
Organism: Pinus tabuliformis; assembly: GCA_031772625.1. Classification (NCBI taxonomy): domain Eukaryota; kingdom Viridiplantae; phylum Streptophyta; class Pinopsida; order Pinales; family Pinaceae; genus Pinus; species Pinus tabuliformis. The sequence goes on from CM062817.1 coordinate 434,093,289, forward strand.
GTAACTAGCATGGAAATTTTTATCCAAGTAAATGCTTAGTTCCCGATGTAATTACTTTTTTCGGCACTAGTGCAGGCATATTTTCAAGGTAAAAAAATAAACTCTGCTTTTCTTCTATTTCTCGTTTCGAAAATTCCCACTAGTTTCTTTTATAAAATCCGCGATGACTTACCTTCCTCTTTCATCTAAGAAAACTACCTTTGCCCGATTTCGTAAAATCCCTCTTTTCCCTTGAATTTTTCCACATCCCATTTCATTTATTCCCCTTGGTGATATTATTCTTGGAAATCCCTACTTTAATGTTCCTTCCCATTCTGAAAATTACCCTTTTCTCACTTCTTTATTCTCTCATAAATTGATTACAGAATTTGATGCAGTCAATCTAGAAGGGATGCTCATGAAACACCAAAGGATGGCGGATAAAACTTTTCTTGTATATTGAGGCAATTTTTTTTTTCCAACAACAGAGTTGTGTTCTATCAGAATTTTTGTTTTGGTAAAATCCCTGGTGCAAGATGTGTAGTGCAAGCAATCAGTGCAAGCACGATGTAGTGAAATCACGTTCAGTGCAGGATCGCGGCCGATTGTGGGAGCAAGTGTAAAATAAAATTCACACAGTCCAGGAGCGTCTTATGAAGGATGTTTATGGATCTTTGTTTTCCTGCACATGAGTACTGATATATCATAGCATTGTATATTTCAATTAATACTCTGTTTTATCATTTACTGACTTACGAAATTTTTTGAAGTGTAAGATGTATTGGGTTCTGAAATATAATTTTTTTAATAAGTACTGAAGTATGTCTTGATTGAATTATGAGGCAGACTATGGGATAGTAATGATTGTCTGATAACCTATATTCACCTCCCATGAAACAATCTCACATTACTTGTTCATTATTATCTTACCTCGTAACCTGATCATTATGACTGTTGCACCACCACCGCATAAACCTCTGCCACATCCAATCAATATTGCTTACCTGTAGCAGGTTGATACGTATCTGCATCTAATCCGAGGAGCTGTTTTCATCATGATTGGTTGGGTGGGACTGAAAAGATGAAGGATGGATGAACTTACAGCATAAAGCTCTAAGCAATCATTAGTATCATTTGCTGGGATCCTTTTGAGGTTGTGACCGAAAAGAGTGAAGTGCAATTCGAACATGGTACCCACAAGGAATGAGCTGTCGTCCTTGAAGGAGATTGAGCAGACCACGGAATACCAGAACAATCTTGCACTATTGCAAGGATCCAGGTTCCTTCCATTTTTAAAGAAGTTTGACATGGCTGTGGTACTGGAGTTCGCAAAGATGTTTAAAGTGTTGGGTTGTGTTATTCTTTCCACGACTAGCTGACGTAGTGAACTGGGGGGTTAGAGGGGGGGCAGAGCCCCCCCCTTCGTTGCGCCAATTTCACAGCAGGAGTGGCATCCCCCCAGGAAATTTTTTTTGGACCCTATATTAGGTTGGGCGGACCTAACTATGGTTTTGTGCATGATTTTCGCACATGGTTTTCGACGTGATGGTTTTTGGTCCATGGTTTTGGACGCGATGGTTTTCGGTCCATGGCATTGGATGCTTCAACATGTATAAATATGTATTGTAACATTGAAAGGAACATAATGAAAAATCAAGCTAGTAGTCCCGGTTTTGGGATCCAGGGGAAAATATCTGTGTATATGTGTTATGCTCTCGCATTGTTCATTTTCTGTGTTTTAGAATTCACTTGTAGGTAATTTCTGTACGGGGTTAAAACCTACATTTGGTGTCAGAGTTGTTTTGGCTTCAAGGGGATGCCTTTGTTGCTGAGGGGTTTCGCTCGGGCCTGCGGTAGACCCCATTCAGTGGGAGATCTGCGGGATCGATTCTAGCGGTGAAAGAAGATGGCGAGCAGTGGAAAGATAGAGATCGAGAAATTCAATGGTTAGAGTTTTGAGTTGTGGAAACTCAAGATCGAGGATCTATTGGTGGATAAATATCAGTGGATTGTGGTAGATCCGGGTACTAAATCAACGAGAGTGTCTGATGAAGAATGGAAGAAGTTAGATCGGAAGGAAAAAAGCATAATACGATTGTGTGTCTCAGATTCAGTATTGTTGAATGTATTAGGGGAAGCTACGGCGAAGGCTTTGTGGGACAAGTTAGGGACTTTGTTGTTGAAAATAGCAGCAAGAAATGCTAAAAATAGAAATGCTAAAAATATCATTGCTATAGATAGCATTTCGGGATACATTCCAATTTTAATTAGTCCCTAAATTAAAATTGAGAATTAAAATTCGAATTTGAGCTCAGCAGCTGTTTGTAAAATAATTAATTAATTCATCTTGAGTTAATTAGTTGGAGAAAATCAAACATGAAGTCTATGTGAAGACATGCAACAATTATCCCTTTGATTGAGGAAGTTATCCCTTACTTAAGGAGATCAGGATGAGTTGTGCTTTGAGTTGTAATTAGTTAGCTCAGTTAAGTCCAGTTAGATTAGTTCCAACAGTTTGTGGAACTAATTGTGAGTTCATTTAGTCAATGCATGCATGCATGCAACTAGTGTACTTCAGATAACTGAATATTCTCTCATAAATAACTCGTGCATGTCAATTCAGACAAAGACCCAGTTGAGATCAAAGGATGGGACAATGTACTATCAGTTGCAAGAATATTCCCATGAGGATATCTCTTGCATGCAGAAGGAATTCTTTCCTTGAGGATTGCGCAGTTATTTTAGAGGTTAGTGAGCAATGTGTGAGGAAATTACACACAGGTGGCAGCTTGAGGACCCAGGAGAAACTACACAAGGAAATAGGAGGCTTGGAGGACTGAAGGAAGGCATATGTGTTGTCTATTCTATCTATGAGCAGCAGTGAGGGATTGTACTGAGAGCTGGATAGATTGTGAGCTAAAGCTTTGTGTAATCCTGAGATATTTCCACTTGTATGATAATACAAATAGCGGGGTTTTTAGCTGTGGCTTTCCCTAGAGTATTCTTCCGTGTTTCATGTGTAATTGATTTCTTCTTCATCTGTTATATGTGTTCTATTTAATCTTGCTCAAAATCGATTAAGCTTCCGCAAGTTTGTTTGTAGAAGTAGATCAAGTATTTTGCTTTAGTTACATTGCATTATCGGGTGATCTACAGTGAAATTTCTACATGGTATCGGAGCAAAGGTGATCAAAGCAGAGAACATTATATAAAGAAGGGAGAAGTTTGAAGTTTGAAGCTCTTTATTGTAGAAATCGAATTCTTATCACATCTCAAAGTTCACCAATGGCGTTCAATGGTTTGAGACTCGAGTATTCCCTGGATGGCAGCTCAAATTATATAGCCTAGAAGGATCGCATGGAAGCGGTATTAGAGGACAATGGTTTGAAGGACTTCATTGATCAAGAAATCTCCAAGCCAATAGCAGCTAATGCCCAAGAATTGGCAGAATGGAAGAAATGTGTGGCTAGAGCGAGGAGGATTCTTCTGGAGGGAGTTCAAGACGATATTGTCTCGAGTCTCCATGGGAAGGAGACACCGTTTTCAATGTGGAAGACATTGAAGGATCTATATTAGGAAAATAGCGAATAGAGGAAGCTGGCGCTGAAAGACAAGCTTCAGAAAATCAAGTGTGAAAAGGGTGACACGATCTCTACATATATGAACAAGCTCACCACCTGTAGGGATGAGCTTGGAAGTGTAGGAATCATGACAGCCGATGATGATATGTCAAGTATTGCTCTCCTCGATCTTCCTAAGAGCTGGCATAACTACCAAGAATCAATGAATGGAAGAGAGAAACTTCCAGGTTGGGAACGACTGTGGTCAGATCTGATGCAAGAGGAGATTAGGAGAAGCACGAGAGATGGTTCTTCATCAAAGCATGATGATGAAGAAAATCCAGCCTTAGCAAGTAAGGTGAGGAAAGGGAAAGGGAAGGCTTCCCATTCCAAATTGAGTTCTTCCTATGGTGGGAAGAAGATTGACAAATCTAAAGTGCGATGCTTTAATTGTCATGAGGTGGGCCATTATGCAACAAATTGTCCACAGAAGAAATCCAAGAAGGGATCCTCGAAAGGATCAGATGGTGAGGCACTGACCTCATAGTTAAAATTGTATTTTACCCTCATTGCATGCATGGTTTCATCGATGGTGGGTTGTGTTTGGTACCTAGAAAGTGGAGCCTCATTCCACATGACTGGCGACGAGAGTTTATTTAGTACCTCGGAGGAGAAGGACCTCCAGATGCGCATAGAGATGGGTGATGATGGAAAGTATCGTGTTTCAGGTGACGAAACGGTTGTGTTTCAGAGGGAGAATGGAGCTCCTCTCACCCTGACTGATGTAAAGTATGTGCTTGGACTAAAGAAAAACCTGGTATCCGTTGCAATGTTGGAAGACAAAGGCTATGATGTAGTCTTCAGTAAAGGAAAGGCGTTCCTGAGACACATTGCCACTGGACAGACCAAGAGGATTGGGATTTGAGTGAAGAATCTCTACAAGCTGGAGGTAGATGACTGTGCTTCATTGAGTTCCAAAGCAGAGTTGGTGCAAAGCCAAGATATTGGCGAGCTATGGCATAGAAGATTGGGCCACTTGCTCCATGGGGCCTTGAAGATCATGCAACAAATCTGTACCAGACTTCCCAAAGGTAAACTTAAGCAAGTAGATACATGCAAAGGTTGTACCTTGGGTAAGTATGCAAAATCTTCCTTTCAGGATCAATATAGTCGATCTGAAGCAATCTTGGAGCGAGTTCATAAAGATGTGTGTGGATCATTCTCGACAGCCTCCACCGCTAAACAAAGGTACTATGTTAGTTTCAGTGTTGATTTTTCTCGTAGATGCTAGATCTATTTCATGCAGAAGAAGGATCAAAACTTCTTAAGGTTTTGTGAGTTCAAAGCCTTGGTTGAGAAAGAATCAGGAAAGAAGATCAAGGCCTTGCGAAGCAACAATGGTGGAGAGTATGTCTCTCAAGAGTTTAAGGACTTCTGTGTAGCAAAAGGAATTAAGCGGGAGTTGATGGCACCCCATAACCCACATTAGAATGGGGTGGCTGAAAGGAAGAACAGAACGATTGTGGGAGTAGCTCGGGCAATGCTGCATGACCAAGGCCTACCACTTCATTTGTGGGTTGAGGCATGCAATACAACGGTATACTTGAAGAATAGAAGCCCACATCACATACTTGGGATGAAGACACTAGAGGAGGCTTTCTCCGGGAAGAGACCAGATGTGGGTCACTTCAGGATATTTGGCTCATTGGTTTATTGCCATGTGACCAAGGATGCCTGGAAGAAGCTAGAGCCAAAAGCAGAGTTGGGGATACTTGTGGGGTACACTGATACTCCCCACAACTATCAGGTGTATTTTCCTACCAGTCAGAGGACAGTGGTTCGCAGAGATCTTAAGTTCGATGAGCTGAAGGCCATGTGAGTTTCCCTTGAGAGGGATATCAAGTTGCATGTAGAGGAGGAACTTTTGGTTCCTAAGGAGGAGGAGCCTTAGACTGATGCAGAGCAGCCGCATGCAGAGGATCTAGGAGTGGAGACATCCACTCATGTAGAGTCTTCCAGAGATGGGTGAAAACTCTTAAGGGAAGCTGACAGATTGTTGATGGATGCGAGAGAGAATGTGGGAGAGCCATCTTCTTAGTGCAGATAGAGGAGGTCACCTTAGCGGTACATTGGTTACATGGCCCTTGTTGGGGAATGTGTAGAGACCGAACCATCTTCCTTCGAGGAAGGAGTGCCGTAGCCAGGCTGGGTTGATGCTATGGTGGAGGAGTATGACTCCATAGTTTGGAACAATGTTTGGGATGTTGTTCCAAGACCAGAGAACAAGTCAATGGCGAGTTCCCATTGGGTTTACAAGGTAAAGTAAGCAGCTGAAGGTAGTGTGGAGAAACATAAGGCAAGGTTTGTTGCCCTATGGTTTCTCACAGGTCGAGGGGATCGACTATGATGAGACTTTTGCTCCTGTAGCAAGGTACTCATCTATCAGATTGATGTTGGCACTATCAGCACAGATGCGTTGGAAGATCCATCAGATGGATGTGAAGACTGCATTCCTCAATGGCAAGATTGAGGAAGAGGTGTACATAGAGCAGCCAAAAGGATTTGAGACCTTCGATCATGAGTCAAAGTGTGCCGACTCAAAAGAGTTTTGTACAGGCTGAAGAAAGCACCTCGTGCTTAGTACATCAGGATCGATAGCTACTTCACCAGGTTGGGCTTCACAAAGAGTGAAGCGGATGCGAACCTGTACCACATCGTGGTAGAAGGTAAGCCATTGATCATTGTTCTTTATGTTGATGATCTGATATTAACAGGTGATGATCATTTGATCAAGTCTTGCAAGGAGGACCTTGCAAGAGAGTTTGAGATGAAAGACATGGGTCTCATGCACTACTTTCTAGGCATGGAAGTGTGGCAGAAGGATGGGGAAGTGTCTGTGTAATGAGATACTCAGGAGATTCCACATGGAGAAGTGAAAGCCCATGCAAACTATTGTAGCAGGTAACTGGAGGAAGGAGGATGCTACTTTAGTAGCTGCTACTGTGTGTTGGTAGTTTGCGCGTTGATTGATGTATTTAGTGAACACACGACAAAATTTGTGCTTTGCGGTGAACTAGCTGAGTCAAGCTATGGTTCAACCTACCAAGCTATTTTGGAAGGCATCTAAGCATGTGCTGAGATACCTCAGAGGCACATCTCAGTATGGATTATGGTACATACGAGTAGAGGGAGTGAAGCTTCAGGGCTTCACAGATGTAGATTGGGCAGGGAGTCCATCAGATCGGAAGAGCGCTTCAGGAGGAATTTTCAACCTTGGTTTAGCTGCAGTTTCTTAGTACAACAGTAAACAGAGGTCAGTTGCACTTAGCTTAGCAGAGGCTGAATACATGGCTACAAGCTAGGCAACATGTGAGGCCATTTGGATGTGGAAAATTCTAGTTGGGTTGTTTGATCAAAGGATGGATCCAACTGTGATCTATTGCGATAATCAAAGTTGTATCAAAATCTATGAGAATCTAGTATTTCAGGACAGGTCCAAGCACATCGATATCCGATATCATCATCTTTGAGACTGTGTGGTGAAGAGGATCATGTTGTTGCAGTATGTTTCGACCGAGGAGCAGGATGCAGACATTTTGACTAAGGCATTGTCAAAATGAAAATTCAAGTTCCACATAGAGAGGATTAGGGTGACAGATAATCCCTTTATTATTGAGAGGGAGTGTTGAAAATAGAAACAAGAAATGCTAAAAATAGAAATGCTAAAAATAGCATTGCTATAGATAGCATTTCGGGATATATTCCAATTTTAATTAGTCCCTAAATTAAAATTGAGAATTAAAATTTGAATTTGAGCTTAGCAGCTATTTGTAAAATAATTAATTAATTCATCTTGAGTTAATTAGTTGGAGAAAATCAAACATGAAGTCTATGTGAAGACATGCAACAGTTATCCTTTTGATTGAGGAAGTTATCCCTTAATTAAGGAGATCTGGATGAGTTGTACTTTGAGTTGTAATTAGTTAGCTCAGTTAACTGAATTAAGTCCAGTTAGATTAGTTCCAACAGTTTGTGGAACTGATTGTGAGTTCAATTAGTCAATGCATGCATGAATGCAACTAGTGTACTTCAGATAACTAAATATTCTCTCCTAAATAACTCATGCATGTCAGTTTAGACAAATACCCAGTTGAGATCAAAGGATGGGACAATGTACTATCAGTTGTAGGAATATTCCCATGAGGATATCTCTTGCATGGAGAAGGAATTCTTTCCTTGAGGATTGCGTAGTTATTTTAGAGGTTAGTGAGCAGTGTGTGAGGAAATTACACATAGGTGGCAACTTGAGGATCTAGGAGAAACTGCGCAAGGAAATAGGAGGCTTGGAGGATTGAAGGAAGGCATATGTGTTGTCTATTCTGTCTATGAGCAGCAGTGAGGGATTGTACTGAGAGATGGATAGCTTGTGAGCTAAAGCTTTGTGTAATCCTGAGATATTTCCACTTGTATGATAATACAGATACCGAGGTTTTTAGCTATGGCTTTCCCTAGAGTATTCTTTTATGTTTCATGTGTGATTGATTTCTTCTTCATCTGTTATATGTGTTCTATTTGATCTTTCTCAAAATTGATTAAGCTTCCGCAAGTTTGTTTGTAGAAGTAGATCAAGTATTTTGCTTTAGTTACATTGCATTATAAGGTGATCTACAGTGAAATTTCTACATTTGTACCAATCTAAGTCTTTGGTGAATCAACTGTTCCTACGGAAAAAGTTGTATAACCTGAGGATGAAAGATGGAGACCCAGTGACAGAGCATCTGAATGCATTTAATACTGTGGTAAGTTAGTTATCGTCTGTTGATATCAAAATTTCAGATGAAGATAAGTGCATTAGTTTGTTGTGTTCTCTACCAGATTCGTGGGATAGTCTAGTTATTACAATAGGTAGCAATGCAACTGCCTCGCAGTTTGATGAAATAGTATCATCCTTGCTGACGGAGAGATGAGATGGAAAAATATGGAGAGCCAGAATGGTGATGCCTTGTCTATACGAGGATGGTACCAGAACAGAAACAAAAATAAGTCATTGAGTGGGAGATCTACATCTAGAGGGAAATCTAAATCTCCAAGAAAACTTGTAAAGGTGGTGTGCTGGAAATGCAGAAAGGAAGGGCACTACAAAAGGGACTCTAAATCTAAAGCTCCTGACAAATGAAAGGGATCTGATGATGCTCTTTCTGCAGAGGCGAAAACCACCTCAGATGAAGGTGGGGATGTGTACTTGGCTTCTTCAAGTACACATGTAGATCATGAGGCATGGTTGATTGACTCAGCTGCATCCTTTCACTTCACTCCCCATAGAGAGTGGTTCTGCGAGTATGAGAAATACGATGGTGGTGATGTCTTCTTAGGGGATGACAGGAAGGCTAGAATTGTTGGTTGCGGAAAAGTAAAGTTGAAGTTGCAAGGTAGAAGGGTTAGAACAGTTATGGGTGTTCTACATATTCCTGCATTGGCCATAAATATGATTTCTGTAAGCAAGCTGGGTGATGTAGGTGTAAAAATAGTGTTTGAGAAGGATACCTGCAAGATGGTTCGGGGAGCACTAGTATTGATGCAGGGAGTTCGGATTGGAACTTTGTACAAGCTACAAGGTAGCACTGTTGTTGATGGGTGCAGCAGTTCTGTGGTTCCTGAAAGTGGACCAGAAATTCTAGTGGTCTATGGAGAGAAGATCATGCTCTGGCATCAAAGGCTTGGACATATTGGAGAGAAGGGCCTTTGAATACTTCATGGTAAAGGTATGGTGGAAGGTATGAGTAACAACTCTCTAGATTTTGATTTCTGTGAAAATTGTGTATATGGGAAGTAGAATCGGGTGAGTTTCCCCTCTGGTGGTAAGAGGGCGAAACATATATTAAAGCTTGTGGATAATGATGTGTTTGGACCTGTGAAGGTTCCATCACTGGGTAAGTCTATGTATTATGTATCATTTATACATGACTTCTCAAGTAATACCTGGATATATTTCCTTAAGAAGAAATCCGAAGTCTTTGATAGGTTTAAAGAATTTAAGGCTCTAGTGGAAAACCAGACAGAGAAGAAGATAAAAGCGTCGAGGACAGATAATGGTGGAGAGTTTTGCAGTAAGGAATTTGAAGAATTCTGTAATAAGTTTGGTATAGCACAACAGAAGACTACTCCATATACACCTCAGCAAAATGGAGTTGCAAAAAGAATGAATAAGACATTGATGGAAAGGGAAAGAAGCATGCTTAGTGGTGCCGGGTTAGGACAGGAATTCTGGGCAGAGGCAGTGGAGACAACATGTTACTTGGTCAATAGATCACCTTCATCAGCGTTGGAGGATAAGACTCCACAAGAGGTATGCACTGGTAAGAAACCCTCTTTTTCACATATGAGGGTATTTGGATGTGATGCATATGTACATGTTCCAAAGGAGAAATGAACCAAGTTGGATAGTAAATTTGAAAAGTGCATCTTAATTGGGTATAAGGATGGTTTAAAGGGTTATAAGATTTGGAACCCAGTAACAAGGAAGGTTGTGTATAATCGAGATGTGGTGTTTAGAGAGGTGAAAGATGTTATTAAACATGAAGTCCAACAAAAGAAACCTAAGAAGATAGGGTTTGAGCTAAAGGAGGAAGAATCAGACTCTACAACAGAGGAGGAATCAGAAGATGAAGAGACACAAACTCTGAGTGTGAGAAGATGGAATCTTTGCACAAAAATGAGGCTTGGGATCTGGTGGAGTTTCCGGCTGGAAGGAAACCCATTGGCAGCAAATGGGTGTTCAAGAAGAAGACAAATGCAAAAGGAAAAGTGGAGAAATACAAAGCTTGGTTGGTAGCAAAAGGTTATTCCCATGTGCCGGGAATTAATTTTGGTGATATTTTTTTCCCCTGTTGCCAAGGTAGCTTCTATTAGATTACTTTTATCTGTTGCTACTGCTTTTGATTTTGAGGTAGAACAGATGGATGTGAAGACAACAGTTCTTCACGGGGATCTGGAAGAGGAGATCTACATGAAACAACCTGAAGGCTTTGCGGTGAAGGGTAAGAAAGAACTGGTATTCAAGTTAAAGAAGTCTCTATATGGGTTAAAACAGTCATCAAGGATGTGGTATTAGAAATTTGATACATTTATACGGGGACTTGGCTTCACTAGAAGCAGAGCAGATCACTGAGTGTATTTTAAATTAATTGGTGACCGTGTTATTTATCTGGTCTTGTATGTGGATGATATGTTGTTGGTTGGAAATGACAAAGAAATTATCCAGGATTTGAAGACCTAATTGTCCTCCAAATTCGACATGAAAGATCTTGGTGCTGCAAACTATATTTTGGGCATGGAAATTAAAAGTGATTAGGCAAAGAGGAAGCTCTGGTTAAATAAGAGGAAGTATGTTGAGACAATATTGCAGAGGTTTAATATGCAGGATAGTAAACCGGTGAAGGTTCCTATTCCTCTAGGTGTAAATTTATCTGCTGAACAATGTACCAAGACACAAGAAGAGGAAGATGATATGTCCCGTGTTCCATATGCAAGTGCAGTCAATAGCCTGATGTATGCGATGGTTTGTACTAGACCAGACATTACACATGCAATGTGAGTATTGAGCAGGTTTATGTCAAAACCAGGGAAGGAGCATTGGAAAACAGTGAAGCGGGGTTTCAGGTATTTGCGTGGCACTAGTGATTATGGTTTGTGCTACCAAGGAAGACCAGGATTGGACAGGGTTTTTGATATTTGTGGCTTTGTTGATGCGGACTGGGCTGGAGATCTGGATCAGAGAAGATCTACAAGTGGGCATGTGTTTAACCTATTTATAGGTGCAGTCAGTTAGATGAGTAAGAAATAATCTGTAGTGGCACTATCAACTACAGAGGCAAAATACATGGCAGCCACTCATGCAATCAAGGAAGCAGTTTGGTTGTAGAGATTGTGTTCAAGTATGGGGTTAGTACAGGGAGCTATAAGGATAGACTGTGACAGCCAAAGTGCAATTTTCTTGGCAAAGAACCTTGCTTACCATTCAAAGACAAAGCACATTGATGTTCAGTATCACTTTGTGAGGGATATGATAGAAGACAAAAATGTGTTGCTGGTAAAGGTGGACACTTTGAAGAATACTGTAGATGCATTGACAAAATCTGTGAGCTCTGAGAAGTTCTCTTGGTGTAGAGAAACAATGGGTGTTGCAGGGCTGGATAAATGACTAAGATCTCTTGTGGCCCCCTATGGAAAGAAAAAAACAAGTGAGAGAATGGTGGGTTGTGTTATTCTTTCCACGACTAGCCGACGTAGTGAATCGGGGGGTTAGAGGGGGGGGCAGAGCCCCCCCTTCATTGTGTAGATTGTGCACTGGGGGGGTCACAGGGGGGGCGGAAGTCCCCCTTGTCTGGGGGGTTTGAGGGGGGTGGGTATCCCCCCTCTACAGGGTTCAAGACAGCGCCCCGGGATTTTTTTTTTTTGGACCCTATATTAGGTTGGCCGGAGCTAACTATGGTTTTGTGCATGATTTTCACACATGGTTTTCGATGCGATGGTTTTCAGTCCATGGTATTGGATGCTTTAGCATGTATAAATATGTATTGTAACATTGAAAGGAACATAATTAAAAATCAAGCCAGTAGTCCCGGTTTTGGGATCCAGGGGAAAATCTCTATGTATATGTGTTTTATGTGTTATGCTCTCGCATTGTTTATTTTCTGTGTTTTAGAATTCGTATGCAGGTAATTTCTGTATGGGGTTAAAACCTACATAAAGGAGGCCAAGTCAGGGTCGGCTCGTTAGAATTCAAAGTCACGGAGGAGTACATTGCACAAGCTACATGCCTATTAACTACAGGGGAGCAGTGGTTCAAAAAGGAGCGGCTCGGGAGGAAACGATGACATTTGTTTGTGGTTGATAGAAATCCTAAAGTTGATTGGAAGAAGGGGCTTCTGCAGAGTGCCATGATTGGGAAATGGCGAGACCTCCTGTTCATATTGGAGAAATTTGTGACCTGCGAGGGACATTATACATTAGCGTTCGTGTATCACCTTCGGTTATTGCTACACTTTGAGTTAGGAAAACTTGTTAATTTCCCTTACTACGTGCTCAGAAGTCTCAAGAAAATGGCTAACGGTGTGCAGAGTTGGAATGCAAGCCAATTCGCGAATAAGCTATATCATCATGGGCTTATCACAATCCTCGTCAAGAAAGTGCTGGAAGAAAAGGGAGTGACCTGGGAAGCATTTCTGAAGGAGTTTCAAGTGAGGAGTGCAGGGAAGTTTGCTAGTGATCCATTAATGAAAAGGTATTATAGACTATGTGTGAAGTTGCCTATGTTACTTAATGCAACAGATCGAAAAGATTGCGAATAACATAAACACTTAAACAATTAGAAAACACATTCAAACTATCAACATAAACAAATTTAGTCACTAGAGTTCCTGGCTACGTCTCCTAGTCCTTTTGCTTACAATGTTGACCTCTCTATTATGTCTTCAAATTGTTGTTATAGGTGTGAGCTCAGAAAATGAGTCTCAAACACGAAAATAGAACTCACCATTGTGTTCAGCTCGAGTTCTTGAGTCAAAAACGAGTATAAACTCGACTGTATTTGGTTAATATGACCTCCAGACCCCCTGGAATGGTTCAAAACAACCTATCAACTCCCTGTCCACTCTTTTTTATGTTATGGTATTAATATACCACCTATAGTTAATGTTCAGTCAATTTAGTGTCCTAAATTGCTATATAAATTATCAATCTGGGTATCGTAAACTGATGAAGTGTAGTGCATTATATGTGCTAGATGACCCTTTCTTACCTCACTATTTTTGAGTTTATGTGTGTTTTGGGGTTTTGTTCTTTTGATTCCTAATGTTTTGCAATGTAAACAAAATCTTAATCTACTGCTGCTAAGAACCTAGAGAAATGAAATGAAAGTTAAAAGTTCTTTTAGAGCAATTTTGCAGGTAAAGTTTTTTAAACAAGAACGTGAAAAACAAAACTTCTCTTCTTGCTTTTATAATTGTTTCCAAAACATGAATTGAAAGGACTTTAAAACTACTATCTACTTAATTACAAAACTACAGTTTTAAATGAGAAAATAAAATAGTAGCTATGTATGATAAATCAAAAACGAAATGAGATTGCAACTATCTATGATAAACCAAAAATGGAATACTGGAAATAAGATTACTTCTAGCGTCGAATCTATTTGTAGAATTAAAGCTTAATAAACTACTGAAGATGGAACTGCAGCTAAACTAAGTGAAGAACTAAAAATGAAATTGCAATTATTCTATTATGAAAGCAAGGCTAAATGAAGTATTGTTGTCACTCTGCTACATAACATAGGGAGAACTACCTCCTTATGATAGCAATCTTGAGAGATTTCATTCTTCATCATTCTAAGAAAAGTAAACATGAAAATGCAAAGAAAGTCTCACTCATAAATAAAACATTTCACCACTTAGTTTTAGGATTAACCTTCAAATGAAAGGGTTCTTCATATCCATTTATATTATGAGTTTACTAAACTGATAAGAAAATGACATTGAAATACTTAACTCAAAAACTAATGAACAACAATTGTAATGAAAGGCTCATTCATAAATACAACATTTCACCATTTAGTTTGAGGATTAACCATCAACGAAAGGCTTTTGGAAACATTCATTTATATCATGAGTGACTACGCTAATAAGAAAAAGGCATTGAACAACTTAATTTAAAATCTAGAAACTAAGGAACAACAGATGAAATAAATCGAATTATGCTATTGACATCAATTTCAAAACTACAATTAAGAGACTAGAAATCAATGAAAACTTAAAGGACTATTCTACGCTGGACAACTACTCTGAGTGAGTGAAAACAAATGACACAAGTTGCAATATACACAGTGTTAGAAAATGATTATGAACATGATGAAAAACACAGTAAATGTACAATTAAACTAAGAAAGACAAACATAAATAAAATGTACAGAAATACAATGTACCCTTGACCACGCAGGGGCCCTCTGCAAGGTCTCGGATTATCAACACGGAATCAACACTTCACACACTTCAGGTATCCATTGAAAACAGAGTTGTTATATTAAAACAGAGCACTGAGTTTCTCACACTACAAAGCGGAAATATGCACTATTACATAAGCAAAAACTTGAACTTCTTCTGCATTCTAAACGCTGGTATTTATATGAAAAATATACAACTGTTTGAAGAGAGAAGTCATCTACAGCAAAACACGTAGACAGGTAATGTATCCAAAATTCTTGTCTTTGGTTGCCTTGAAACATAAATCTTCTAATAGTGGCTGTTGGATTCTATTTACGCAGGTGGCGGATGAGGTCCTTGGCTTCAAGAGACTGTCTTGAATCCAACACTGAGAATCGTGTAAAAACAGAGTTCTACTAGCCATAGGTTTATTCCGTTGACTTCCCTCTGACAGGGGTCCTTCTCATCGATCTTGGCCAAATGGATAGGATACCATCCATGTTATGATGTTTACCAAGGTACCCATGTGGTCCATTTCCTCTCTTGACACCTGTAACCTACAAAAGCGTGGAGATTGTTGGGTGTGGAGCTTGATTATCTTCTATATTCAAAGGTATCGCCACATTGGACCCCAGTTCGAAATGGGGGCGGCAACGCCGCCCGTAAAATATTCGCTGCAGGGGGGGTCCAGGGGGGGCGGCTGCGACCTTTGGGAGCCCCCCCCCTGGCGGGGGGTTTCGGGGGCAGCGCCCCCGAAGCTAAAAACAGCTGTAAAATTGCCTTGTAAAAGTATAGTAATTTCTAGTCAATCTGGGCCGTTCATTAGGCGGATGATCTGACGGTAGAACTTATGTTTAGTTTAGGGTTTTTTGCCCTAGAAGGCAACCCCTCTCTTTGTATGAGGGCATTGTATTTGAGGCTGTGTGATAGATGTGTATTCTATGAGCGAGAAACAGAGAGGTGAGACTGTGAGAGAAAACAGAGGATATTACAGCGGATTTGTTGTAGGTTGTGTCTATTCATTTTGCTGGATAATAGAAAGGAAGGATTGGCTGTACGGGGTGGACGTAGCCCAGACTGGGTGAACCACGTATATCTGTGCCTCTCTTGTTTTGTGTGTTTTTTGTGTTTATATTTCTACAATATTTTATGTGTTCCATTGCTCCGTAATATATAATTTTCTAACAGAGATGGCTGCGGAACAACCAGTTAGCTGCAGAATGTAGCTGCGTTCCGTAGCTGAAAAACAAAAACCTATTCAAATAACAAACATAACAATATAACTTGTAAATCACTATAATATACTCCTTGAGGCAATGTGTAATGGCTTATGATGATTAAGGATGCATTTTTCATGGAAAAGCAAAGGAAGAAGGATGAGAAAGTTGCTTAGGAAAGAGGCAGTTTTGGAACTCAACATACCCCCATTGCGAGACTATTGCATATCCCCATGCAATCAAAATTGTAAACATCCTCCTTCTACTGCATCTGCTCTGAGACTTCAGCCAAAACATCCAACCATTTCTTGCTTCTCTTTGCTACAACTGCCATCCCAGACTTCCTCATGAGGAATCTATATTTGAGGTTAATGAGAGCCTGGTTTAGCTTCCTGTTTTTCCTCTTTAATTTTCTATTCTTCTTATGCCACGGACCCAAATGAAGCATGGTGTTATCATGAATTATATTATCTAGCTTGTTTTGTTCTTTAAAGCTTCATTTTCCTTCTAAATATGCCTATTTAAGACCTCTAGCTCATAGATTTCCTGCTTAAGTGAGCTAGTCAAAGCCTCTTGTGATGTAGCTGGTTGCTTAGGGTTGGATGAAGTCCCTTGATCTACTGATGTATTCTTTTGCTCCAATGACTCAATATAATCATAAATCTACTGTTGGATTGGGTCAATCCCTGGAGAGACTCTCTTTGGGTTGCTTTCAAAGTCTTGTTAAGGAGAGTGCTATGGGCTCTGCTCAAATGAGATGTTATATTGGGACTGAGTTGAAGTTTCTTCTCCCAAGTCTATGAACTGAGCCTCTGTTGATTTTTCTTTATTCATTCTGCCCTTATGTTTGGAACTTCTCCTCAAACTTTGTGAGCCTATGCTTTCTTCCTCTATAACCTGTCTTCTTTTCCCTTTCTCCTTCTCTTTCTTGGACTGTTCCTTGATGTTGACTAATTTTGCAGAAAGTAATTTCTCATCCTCTGATGAAGGTTCAGGAGTGTTTTTATGGATTTCCTCAACTTTTCTTTTCATCTTTCTCCTCCGTTTTGTCTGCTTTATGATCTCTGTTAAAGTTTCAGAGAGAGGCTCTTCTTCACTGGTTTATTTTGCTGAAGTTGTAGGAGTGTTTTGAATTGTAAGACTAGTTTTCCTTCTCATACTCTTTTTCACTGGGCTTCCTTTAGGTAATTCTGGTGGATCTTGGAAAAAGTTTTTGATCAGAAAGTTCTCCCATGTGTCTCCTACACTCTTTAAGTGATATTCAACTATAATTTTTATGAGACAATGGTGATAAAGATGAGGTTCTATGTTTTCTATTTTCTTTTGAACAGTAGTGGACATTCTCCTTAAGCTATTCAACAGAAATAATGGGAGATTGATGGTTCCATTTTCAAGGAAATTAATCAACAATCTTATGTGATATACATATATGGAACCAAATCTACTCTTGCATGTGATAAATTTTTGCAAAATCAATAACATGCTACTCCATTTACCATTTAGTGCAGAGATGAGAATTCCTCTCTTAAAAATTGAAGTGTCCATACTTGGGTTTTGGAGAATGACTTTCCAAGTTTCATCATGGAATTCTTTATTCTTGAACCACCTCTCTCCAACTTTTGGTAGCTCAGTTTCTGCTGCAATGAAAGACTCGGTCACTGTAAACTTTATGTCACCAATCTCCACATCCATCCCATCAAATGATCTAGCAAATGACTTGGTGATTTCTTTATGATGTCCATCAAAATTTTCAATGAAGCTCAGCTAACCAGATTTCTTCAACATCCCTTTCAATTGAGGATATCCTTCCATATATTTCACTCCTATAGGTTCTGTTCTTACAATGGGACCCATCACTCTTGTTCTCTGTTTTTCTACAAATTTCCTTCACTATCTGCGTGTAGAAGACTGTGTATACGGAAGTGGTATATGGAAGCAAAGACAATTATTGATACGGGGATGAAATAACATAGTATGTGGAAGGAAAATGATAGAGGTGGGGATGAAACATATAGGGTATATGAAACAGGGAAACTGTATGTGGGAAATAGTGCAGAAACTGTATGGAATGGAGTGGTTGCACACGTATACTGTGTGGAAAATAGAGTTCTACTATACACAGAGAGAGAATTGAAAACAGAATGAATGATTGTGTGCTCACTGTATCTGAGTGCTTGTATACATAAGAAGGCTGCAGAAGTAAAATTGAGGAACTCAGTGTAATAAAGGAACAATAGGGTTGTGAAGAGCCGTATCCAACTGGGTTAAGTCATGTAATTAGCCATTAAACAGGTGTAATGGAGAAGTATAGTGAAATACGAGTTAAAATCAGGGATCAAATCATGAGACCATTAGGCTTTAAAGTTGGAAGGCATGGTGGAATAATCACGGAAATCAAATCGCATGATGACAAGTCAAGGAGTAGTGTTATTATACAAATTATACAACTTATGTTTTATATTGCTATTTGAAATAGGTTTTTATTCTCATCTCTAGAACCATACCTTTCCACTTGCTAACCTTTTGTTGTTTGCTTTTTCAGGTGCTTAGATGTTGATGTGTCTTCAAAAGTTGTTTTCTCCTCCTCCAATACCTACATATGAAATTTATTTTGAACTGACCTTTTTATTTTTTTGACCTAATGATCAAACTGTTACTGCAGAGTCAGATTGGCTGCAGAACATGATTAGCTGCGGAATTGGAACAAATGCGGAACATGAGAACAACTACAGAATGTAAAACAGAGAATAAGATGTGACTTTATGAATGTATGAAATGGAGATGACTATGTGGATGAAAATATGACAGAATGAAAATGAGAAATGGATATGGAAGAAATGCTGAAGAAGAAAAAATTATTGGTGGAATGTGGTGGTGGAGGGTAGTGAAACTTGCAGAGATAAAACAGAATGAAAATAAAGTAAAACAATGAATTTCAGAATGCACAATGAGTCACCATTTTTTTGGAAAATATAGGGTGTCAGAATCTTCTGATTTTCACCCTGTATTTTCTGTATAAGCATGCCAATCAGTGATTGGTTTTCAACCTTATACATTATTATTATTATTTATTTTTATTTTTATCCAATGATGAAAAGAACAAATACTAAGTTGGTGGAGAAGAAGGATTCTTCTTCACCAACTTCATTTTAGAATTATTTTGAAAGATCTTGATGAACTCCTTTGAAATTGGCTTTTGATAAATTTTCAACCTATGACCATTCACAAGGAGAGGAGTTTGATACTCATCTATTGTTCTGATTCTTACTGCTCCATTACTGAAAACTTTTTCAATCTCATATGGCCGAAGCCAATGAGTTTGAAACTTTCCTTGAAAATCCTTAAACTTTGAATCAAATAACAGTGCCCAATCTCCCTCTTGAAACCTTTTGTCCTTGATGTACTTGTCATGCCACTTAGCCCTCTGTCACTGAACTAGACCAATCCTTTGAATAGCTTATTGTCTGATTTCATCGAGTTCATTTAACTGCTCCAGTCTATGCTTTTGAGCTTCTGATAAATCCATCCCCAACTTGACCGCCACCTTGAAAGTTTTAACTTGGAATTCTATGGGGAACATGACTTGCTTCCCATAAACAAGTTCATAGGGTGTATGTCCTGTTGTGTTCCTCCATGTAGTTCTATAGATCCACAAAGCTTCAGGAAGCCTATCTGCCTAATCTCTTCTATGTAGATGCACAATCTTGGTGAAGATTCCTTCAATAACTTTATTTGTAGACTCCACTTGGCCATTTGATTGTGGATGATAAGGAGTGGATTTCCTATGCTTGATATTGTACTCTTCCATAAGCCTCTCCATCATTTTGGATGTGAATTGAGTTCCCTGATTTGTCACAATTTCTCTTGGAACACCAAAGCGAGTAAAAATATCCTCAAAAAGAAAACTAACTACAGATTTTTCGTTAGCAAAAAGTAATGCTCTGGCTTCTACCCATTTTGTGACATAATCAGTGCATACCAGTATATACTTTTTATGCTTGGATAGAGGATTAATGGGTCCAATAAAGTCTAAAGCCCATTTTCAAAGGGTTCGATAAGTACCTGAGGTTGTAATGGCATTTCATTTGAAGGGGCAGGTTTCCCTACCCTTTGGCAGTTGTCGCACTTGCTGACATATTCTTTAGCATCTGTGAAGATGGATGGCCAATAATATCCTAAAGAAAGGATTTTACAGGCTGTCCTCTTGTCAAAAAAGTGTCCACCACACAGCTTGTCATGACATGCTTTGAGAATATCAGGCATTTCATCTTCTGATCATAAGATCTAGCCTTGTTTTATACAATTCGTTAGTGATCCATGAATATCTTTCACTATTTTGAATAATCTTTCTTTTCTCTCTAGGAAATAAATGTGAAGGTAACTTTCCTATAACCAAGTAGTTAGCAACATCTACAAACCAAGGAGTTTGAGTAGTTACTGCAAATAGATATTCATCAGGAAACTTATCCTCAACCGGAGAGTCTTCTTTGATATTCTGAATCCTGGACAAGAAATCAACAACTATGTTTTGTTTTTCAGGTCTGTCTAGCACAGTAATGTTGAATTCTTGCAAAAATAAAAGCCATCTTATAACTCTGCCATTAGTAATCGATTTATTCATCAAATATATAATTGCAAAGTGATCTATATGAACAAAAGTTTCATAGCCTGTTATATAGTGTCTGAACTTGTTAATTGCATGAACAACAGCTAAGAACTCTTTTTCAGTCACAGTATAATTCAACTCAGTTGGAGTCAAATTTTTACTTGTGTAGTAAATGGCATAAGGAATACAATCTTTTTTTCCCAATAAAGCCCCTAGAGCTGTATTTGAAGCATTTGTAGAAATATGGAAAGGAAGTTTCCAATTTGGTCCTCTTAAGATAGGTGCTTTAGATATTTTTGCTTTCAAGGTTTCAAATGCTAGTTGGCAATCAGGATTCCACTTGAATTCACAATCTTTTGTAAGCAATTTGAAGAGTGGAGATGCTACTTTGGTAAAGTTTTCTATAAACCTTCTATAATATCCTGTAAATCCTAGAAAAATTCTAACATCTTTTTGGCAATTTGGAATTGGCAACTTAGAGATGACTTCAACTTTTGATTTGTCTACTTTAATCCCATCTCTTGAAATGTGATGTCCTAAAACAATACCTTCTGTAAACATCATAAAGCATTTTTCATGGCTTAGTGAAAGGTTTGTTTCTTTACATCTTTTAAGGACTTTTTCCAAATTTTCCAAGGCTTCTTCAAATGTGTTACCATACACTGTAAAATCATCTATATATACCTCTACATAATCATGTATTAGATGAGAAAAAGTTCCTAGTACTGTTCTTTGGAATGTTGCTGGTGCATTACATAACCGAAAAGGAAGAACTCGATAGGCAAAAGTTCCCATGGACAAGTAAATGTGGTTTTATCTTGATCTTCAGGTGCTACCTGAATTTGATTATAACCACTAAAACCATCCAAAAAGAGAAATATCTTTTACCTGCTAATGTATCTAATACCTGATCTATAAAGCGAAAAGGAAAGTGATATTTCAAGGTTGCTTTATTCAATTCTCTGTAATCAATGCACACCCTCCATTTACCATTCTTTTTAGGCACAATGACCAAAGGAGAAACCCATTGGCTATCTGAGATTGGGTAAATGAAGTTTACATTGAGTAGTTTCTGGAGTTCTTCTTTCACAATCTCCCTAAGATTTGGATTAATTCTTCTTCGATGTTGTCTGATTGGTCTACTGTTTTCCTCAATATAGATATGATGGATACAAGTCTTAGGATCAATACCTTTCATATCAGTATACTCCCATGCAAATGCAACATAATGTTTTTGTAATATCTTAGTTAGCTCTTCTTGTTATAGTTTCTCCATGTTTTTGTTTATGTTCAATGTTCTACCTAGAAAAATTTCAATTGTAGAGCTACCAAACTCTTCCATAGAATAGAGAGACATTTGCCTAGATGACAAGTATTCAACATTAAATTTTTCCTGGAATTGTGCATGATAATATTCTGAAGATGTTTCAAAATTTTCCAATGTGTTCAAAATTTGACTATCTTCACTAATTTTTGATATAGTAAAGATAGGATGAATAACATATTCATCATCGATCCATTCCTTGTCATCTATTTCTATGATTTCTTTTGATGGAGGATACAAAGTAAATTTCTTTGTTGAATTACCATAAAAAATGTACATGTCACCAGATCTACAACTAATAAAAGCATCAGCTATGGCCAGGCAAGGTCTTCCTAAGATAAGTGGGTGTCCTCCTAAATTATTCTTGGGAGTTAAAATAATGAAATCAACAAGATATTCCCACGAATCTAAGGAGACTGAAATGTATTCTAGCACACCATCCAGTTTGATTGTTGATCTATCTGCAAGTTGTAGTAAGGTAGGTGTGTAAAGAATGTTAGGAAGTTTAAGCTGCTCCATAGTCTGTCTACTCATAATGTTTATCGCTGCCCCTAAGTCAATCAATGTGTTTGGAATTTCAATCCCATTTATGTGTGTATTGACAATTGGACTTCTTGGATCTACATATTTCTGCATGGAAATATTTCCCATCATGATATCTGCTATCTTTCCTACCAGGTGAATTCTTTTTGTTTCCCTTGGTTTTCTTCCTGGTCTTTTGATGCTCAACTCCTTTATTGTCTTAGCTAGAATAGGAATTTCTCTAATGGCTTGTAACAAAAGAATCTTGATACAAACATTCTTCAATTCATCTAGGAAGTCATAATTGGGCAACAAGATATGTTTTTCTACTCCTCTATCAATTTGTAATCTCTCAGGAAAAGGAGGTGTAGATGTAGATGCTGGTTGCTCAATTATAGGAGTTGTGTTTATTGACTCTTTTTGTTTCCTTTTTCACTAGTTTGGTTTTGGAGGGATGTTCTCTCAAACTTTTATTGACTTTCAAAGAATCCTCCTCAGAAGCATCTTGTTCTTGAATATCTATAGAAGGTTTTTTCTCTTCTAATATCCTACCAGATCTAAGTTGAACATCATAAAGATCTAGAGGAGCAATCGTGTAAGTAGGAAATTGTTGTCCTTCTACCATATAAGCATTCTGAGGGTTTTTATTGTTTGGGTTTGGCAATGGTTGGGCTGGTAGTTGATTTGGTTTTTGTTGAAATGGAAGTAAGAGTTGAGGATTTTGACTTTGTTGTGGAAATGGCAATGAAAGGTGAGGGCTTTGATTTGGAAGTCATGGTTGCTGATTTTGCTACTGATTTTGTGGGGGAGGATAGCTCTGATAAGATGGAGGATATTGATAATATTGAGCAAATCTCCCATAAAGATTTTGTACCCCTTATGCCCATGGTTGAGATTGATACTGATTTTGAGGTTGAGGCCAAGGTTGCTGCCAAGAATTCCGGTTTGGTGGGGGCTGAAAATACATTGGATTGTTAAATCCTTGATGTTGTTGCCCTTGACAAGGTCTACTTGCAACAAAACAAAGAGATTCTACAGAATTTGGGACTGTTTCTTCTTGAAAGACAACCATAAGACCCGGGATTGAAAGACAACCCTTGGTCTCATGACTTTTTGAAAAAATCATACAAGTTTCTACAATTTTTGCATCTAGAGGGCATTCCCTTAGAGCATGTTTCTTTCTACATTTTTGACAAAATATGGCTAAGGCATCAGCCTCTATTTTCTGCTTGTTTTGGTTTTGAGGGTGTCTAGCTGTTCACTAAGGCTCCCTAAAATGTTAGTTTTAAACTCATCAAGCATATTGCCAAGTTATGCCCTACTTACAGATCCGGTTGCAAATTTGTTTGCTCTAACAAGAGAAGGATCTCTTGGTCTTTTCCCAATTTTAGATTTCCCTATAGAGAGTTGAGAGATGTCTTCCTTTCCCATCATGTTAAGGATATCTATCCATTCATCTCTAATGGCCTTTAACAAAAGAGCTTTCAAAGTTTCTTCATTTAAATTGTTCATTTTTTCTCTTTTCAAATTGTAGTTGAATCTCTCAAGCAAATCCTCTAAGTTTTCATCTTCCTTTTGCATCATTTTGAATACCTCATCCTTATGATTAGTAGACGTACAATAATCCAAATATCTATCTAAAAATGCCTGTTTCATGTCATTCCAAGTTCTAATGGTTTGAGTGACTAACCCCATAAACCATTTCAAAGTAGCTCCTTTCAATGTTGAAGGGAACAATTTGAGTTTTTGAGAGTCTTCTAGATAGTCATAGGTTCTGCACAAGACTTCAAACTCAAACAAAAAAGTTTCAGGGTCCTCACTTCTCAACCCATAAAAGTTTGGGAAGAAAGAGGGTGAGATGTTTTTCATTGTGGTATGTTTTTCCTCATCTACTATAGGGAATCCAAATGAGTTATCTATTTCCCTATTTTCTCTGCCTCCTCCATTGTTACCTTTTCCTCCTCCATTGTTTCCTCTACCTCTTCCTCTACCCCCTCCTCCAAACAATGAGAATTCTCCATCTTGTTCTTCTTCTACCATTATAGTTTCTTCAGAGTCCTCTGGTTCTTCTATTAATGGATTATGGGAGAGAGTTTCTACTTCTTCCTCTTCACTAGGTATTCCTACTTCCTCAACTACAACAGGGTCCCCTGTAGAAGTGAAAAAGGTCTTCTCTCCTAGGTCTGTTTTAGTAGATGAAGTGGGAGAATCTTTTAACTGAGTTGCTGCCCCTTGAATTCTAGGAATTCTAAGGCTGGGAGTATGAGTCTGGGATGGAGGTGTATCTTTCCTAACTCTTCGTGGTGTAGGTGGAGTTGTGAAAATCGAACTTCTGCCCCTAGCTATAAATCTACCCCTAGAATCTCTTTCTCTATGCATGTCATTGTTTTTTTGTTGTTGTTGTTGTTGTTTTTTTTTAATATGAATGTAAGAGATAAGACTACCTAGTTACACTGCCCCGGCAATGGTGCCAAAATGTTCAGTCAATTTAGTGTCCTAAATTGCGACATAAATTATCAATCCAAGTATTGTAAACTGATGAAGTGTAGTGCACTATGTTATCTCAAAATCAGGCCCTGGAAGGCTGCAGACCAGGAAGACTTCAAGTAACTATTTCAACCTACTTTAGGCTGAGGCTTAGCCTCCTCAACCTGAGAGGGCTCTCTCTTAAAGGATTAATAATTTTGATTAAAGCTAAGATGGCTAACTCTTATAGAACAACTGTGAAAAATATGAATGCTGGAAAAACATTAAGCATCTATCCATTGGGCTTATGGAGTCAACAACACCTCAATATAACAGTGAACTCAACCTTACATAGAAGTCAGGGCACTCAGCATTTAGACATTCAGAACATAACTCATATAGGACCACAGTTTATAAATGCATATAGGAAATCAGAGCACATTCAGTGAGTTCTGAGTGATTATACATCTATACCACTGTAAAAATTATGGAAAGAACAAGATCACATATTCTGAACAACAGAAATCCCTCATGAATCCTGAGAAGTAAAGTCCAAATTATATTACTGAAATGAGTCTTTACATAAGCCAAATACAAGCTGTATCATAAAATTTTCCCACCCTCAATACATTACTGTTTCAGCTATATATAGAACTCTTATTCTAACTAATTGAGATTCCTCCTCCAGCATGAGGGGAATTCGAAAACTATCTCTAATGACACCTATCAACCATTTAACTAACTAATAAATACAACAAAGTGCTGACTGGAGCTTTTTTAGAGATTTAAATCAACTATGACTCTAACTCCATATTGTATGTATGATGGCTTCTCCTCGTTCTTTGACATCTGGCCCTCTTTCAGTTTAGCTGAGATGGGTGTTTAATGCTCCATGTTGATCTTGGATGCTGAATCTTTTTAACTGCTCAGAAATATTAGGAGATTACCCTTGCTTCTCGGCTTCAGTTTTGCCCAAAGTATTAGAATGCACAGAAGCATGACCCTCAGCTTTTAATTACCCCAAAATGTAGAAGACTACCACGTCCTTGATGCGTTGTAAGTTTTTCCCATGAACATGTGTGCAAGCAAAAGTTTCTTGCAGGCAAACTGTTTGATATATCCTGAACTGTGGTAAAGGTGTTCACTTTACAACAAAAATTGGATTTGAATATTAAACCTTTTTAAGCGTCCACCTGTCTTGACCTAATTGATTGTTGACAGCTTCAGATGATGTCTTGCATGCCCTTTAGACGTTTTCCTCCCAAAATTCCCGCTTATAATTCAAACAGCTTGAATTGCGTAAAAATCATCACCTTCAGCAGTTTCGTAGCGCGCTACGAAACTGCTGAGTTTTTTAAAATAGCTTGCTTTTGACCCGAGACCTTCATTAGCCGAGTATTTGATTGCCAAAAACTCCCTTAAACTTTCCACATGTCGAACAAGGATTTATATTTCCTCAGAAAGATAAGATTAAGCAAATTTGTCAAAATTTTGGAAACAAAACCTTACTTGAGATGAAAGCTCATTTAGCAGGTAGCTGGCTTAGCTGTGCCTTCAGATCTTCAATTTGCTTCTTCATAGCCTTATTCCCAGCTCTCAGTTGCATATTAATCCTTCTGATGTATCTGGCTTCTTTGATTGCTGGTACTGTCCATGTGTGAAACTGTGAATGGCCATCAACCACTGAATTCAACTGGGCTTCTAGGGTTTCATTCCCTTTCCATAGAGCTTTATAATACTTTGCGTGTATAACTGCATGTTTTCTAGCAGCTTTCTTCAATTTGGCAATCTCGTATTTAGCTGATTCTAATTGGCTCTTTATGGCTGCTATATTATCTCCTTGAGATGTGATGACTGTTTTGCTTGCGTTTTTCTGTGTCTCTTCCCCTGTTTCCTCTGTTCTTGGCAGTGCTTCCTGTACTTGCTGGAATCTCCTTGTCATAGGTCTTCTAGGTTTAAAAACGAATTCTTCAGCTGGCACATCAAATTTAAGCCTTTTTGAGGCCTTGGATTTCTTGGTGCTTTCTTGTTCTGACTGCAACAATTCGATTTGAACTGGTAGAGACTGCTCGAATTCAATAGCCTGTAATAAATCATTTAAACTTGCCTTGGACCCTGGACTGTCTTCAACTGCTATAGCTTTACCTTTCTCCTTATTTATCTGGCTTCTTGTTCTTACCCTCGAGACTACTCTAGATGTGCTTGTTTCAGGTACAGTCTTTTTACCATGAACTTTTTCCTTAGTTGATTGCTGAGGTTGATCTTGGATGATGAGTGGCTTCACCTGTTTTCTTACCTGTGACTTTGGAACTCTTTTAGCTCTTACTTCTGTTTGAAGCTTAGCTATTGTAGCCTCTCTAACAGGTTGAGGAGTGAGGCCAGTCTGGCTTTTGAAGCCAGCCATAAAAATGAATGAATTCCAATCCCTGTCTATCTTTTGGAGCCCATCTAAAACCAGTAGTTTAATCAAACCATGATGAAACAAAGAGGTTTCACAGTCCTCTTTCCTCAGCTGTACCTTATCACACATCTTACTCAAACTACGGAACAGATAAAAAGGTAAGTCTATGGAGACTTTCCCGGTGAAATGCAAAAGTAGTTTGAAATGGTAAGAATAAACCTTATTATACCTTCCTTCACAAGTCAAATATTTCTGTATGCATGTGAGTAAGAGAGCATAATGTTCTTTGACATAATTCCTGGGCACTGCCTTACTTAAATCTTCATTTACATAATCATCCTTCAAAAACTCCTTGCAAGGATTCATGTCAAATTTGAAATTTTTGAACCATTCTTCTTGTCCTCTTGGGATCTCTGTCATAGCAGATATCACTTCTGGGGAAACCTACACTTCTAACATGGCTACCTTTGAATTCAAACCAGTGAAGTTAAGTGCAAATTCCTTAGTTACCTGTGCATGTCCTCCTTGTAACTTTTTGCAAAACTTCCAGCACCCGGCATTTTTAAATGCTTTCTTCACCTCTTCATTTCTCAGCGTTATATCCAGGCCTTCAGGTTCAGTCCTTAGAGGTTTACCGGATCTGTGCTCTTTTTTCTCCATTGATCCTTCCAAATCTTCGCACACAAAGACTACCAGCTCCGGTTGGAATTGTGATTCAGCTTCTTCTTTAATTCGGCCTCGCTTGATTATCAGCCTCGCTTGAATTTTAAACTCTTCCGTTTAAAACCTTTCAAGATATAATCTTGCAGATTTTTCACTCATGCAAGACTTACGGCCATCATTATGGTTTATACACGGTAAAATTTCTTGGGAATAATAATTGGTGCATATCAACAGATCTAGTGATGGTGATAGTGGTAATGAGCGTTAGAATGTGATAAGATAGGTATATGAGCTGATATGAGAAGACATGGCTGATGACTCACCTAACGGACTTGACATTTCGGGAAAGATTCGCTGCGGAATGTACGAATCCATGATTTCGCAGCGCTGTTAGTTTTGAATTTTAATGATGCGCTGCGAAACTGCCTAATCATGAAGCGCTGCGAAACTGCCTAATCATGATTGCGCTGCGAAATTGGCGAATTGGAATAGCGCTGCGAAATCACGAAAAGGCACGGTGACTCATATAAGACAAGAGGTGGCTATAGAACAATGATGGGTAGAGGGGAACCAATGGGAGTTGAGAACAACTTGAGTTAAGAACTCTTTTAAAACTCCAAATCCTACGGGAAGAAAATTAAAACGAAATTAAACTAGCACAGACCTTTGTCATCGGGCTAGGATAGAAAATTACATGTATCAGTTTTTAGTTCTAAGTGATAACACACTACATGTGCTAGATGACCTTTTCTTACCTCATTATTTTTGAGTTTATGTTTGTTTTGGGGTTTTGATCTTTTGATTCTTAATGTTCTGCAATGTAAACAAAATCTTAATCTACTACTGCTAAGAACCTAGAGAAATGAAATGGAAGTTAAAAGTGCTTTTAGACCAATTTTGGAAGTAAAGTTTTTTAAACAAGAAAGTGAAAAACATAGCTTCTCTTCTTGCTTTTATAATTGTTTCCAAAACATGAACTGAAAGGAATTTAAAACTACTATCTACTTAATTACAAAACTACAATTTTAAATGAGAAAATAAAATGGCAGCGATCTATGATAAATAAAAAATGAAATGAGATTGCAGCTATCTATGATAAACCAAAAATGGAATACTGGAAATAATATTACTTCTACTATCAAATCTATTTGCAAAATTAAAGCTTAATAAACAACTGAAGATGGAACTGCAGCTAAACTAAGTGAAGAACTAAAAATGAAATTGCAATTATTCTATTATGAAAGCAAGGCTAAATAAATTATTGTTGTCACTCTGCTACATAACTTAGGGAGAACTACCTCCTTATGATAGCAATCTTGAGAGATTTCATTCTTCATAATTCTAAGAAAAGTAAACATGAAAATGCAAAGAAAGTATCACTCATAAATAAAACATTTCACGACTTAGTTTTAGGATTAACCTTCAACTGAAAGGGTTCTTGGAAATATCCATTCATATTATGAGTTTACTAAACTGATAAGAAAATGACATTGAACTACTTATCTCAAAAACTAATGAACATCAATTGTAATGAAAGACTCATTCATAAATACTACATTTCACCATTTAGTTTGAGGATTAACCATCAACGAAAGGCTTTTAGAAACATTCATTTATATCATGAGTGACTACACTAATAAGAAAAAGGCATTGAACAACATAATTTAAAATCTAGAAACTAAGGAACAACAGATGAAATAAATCGAATTATGCTATTGACATCAATTTCAAAACTACAGTTAAGAGACTAGAAAGAAATGAAAATTTAAAGGACTATTCTACACTGGAATGCAACTACTCTGAGTTAGTGAAAACAAATGACACAAGCTGAAATATACACAGTGTTAGAAAATGATTATGAACATGATGAAAAACACAGTAAATGTACAATTAAACTAAGAAAGACAAACATAAATAAAATGTACAAAAACACAATGTACCCTTGACCACGCAGGGGTCCTCTGCAAGGTCTCGGATTATCAACATAGAATCAACACTTCACACGCTTTAGGTATCCATTGAAAACAGAGTTGTTATATTAAAATAGAGAACTGAGTTTCTCACACTACAAAGTGGAATATGCACTATTACATAAGCAAAAACTTGAACTTCTTCTGCATTCTAAACGCTGGTATTTATATGAAAAATATACAACAGTTTGAAGAGAGAAGTCATCTAGAGCAAAACACGTAGACATGTAATGTATCTGGAATTCTTGTCTTCGGTTGCCTTGAAACATAAATCTTCTAATAGTGGTTGTTGGATTCTTTTTATGCAGGTAGCAGATGAGGTCCTTGGCTTCAGGAGATTGCCTCGGATCCAACACTAAGAATCGTGCAAAAACAGAGTTCTACTAGCCATAGGTTTCTTCCGTTGACTTCCCTTTGACCAGGGTCCTTCTCATCGATCTTGGCCAAATGGATAGGATACCATCCGTGTTTTGATGTTTTCCAAGGTACCCATGTGTTCTATTTCCTCTCTTAAAGCCTGTAACCTACAAAAGCATGGAGATGGTTGTGGAAAGTGGTTGCGTTCCGTAACTGAAAAAAAAAAAAAACCTATTCAAATAACAAACATAACAATATAACTTGTAAATCACTGTAATATACTCGAGGCAATGTGTAATGGCTTATGATGATTAAGGATGCATTTTTCATGGAAAAGCAAAGGAAGAAGGACGAGAAAGTTGCTTAAGAAAGAGGCAGTTTTGGAACTTAACAGTTACAAACTACGATAATCATGAAATAATACTAAAACCAGAGGATAAACCAAAGAACCGGTGGGCATGGAGTTGACCCTGACCGTCCAACCTTTTCCCAACACTGATCTCAAGATCAAACAATGTGATGGCTATCGTGTCCCACTCATCAACTAATCCAGACGTTTCGCACCGTTGATCTGTCTCATGGGATGCGATGGCTGTCGCGTGATCTCGCATTCCAACTAGCACGTCTTCTAATTCCACGAAGGCATGCGAGAAAGTGGTTCGGGATGCTAAGTGTCAACCGCTGAGTGGAATAGCATAGATTTATGAAAATCTGTTTCCTGCCTTGAAGGCATGCGATAAACCACTTACTGCTTCCCTGTCAGAACTCAAAGGAGTTTAACTTCTTTTGCATAATTTCATCGTATTCATTTTCGAGGATAACCTGCTTGCATGTTTCGACACGATATGCATCGATCTCCTTTAATCAGACGATCTCCGCTCTTGTTTCCTGATCCCATCACCTGTGGTATGAACCAATCGCAGACTGCCACATCACCTTCTATGCTGACATCATCAAGAACCTGTGACTCTTTCCTGGGTTGCCACATGTCTTGCTAACGTAGGCATTGACTTTTTGGCCTAAATATTTAATTGGCTCTATTTCTTCATCCGAACTCGGATTTACACACTGTTTGCACCGTTGGCTTTGTTTTAACAAGCACTTCAACATGATTCCACTTTCACCTGTATTTGAAGACTTTTGATCTAGAGGCTTTACTGAATCCATTTTGGATCACTCCTCCCCAATGGAAGCATTTGGTCCACCAAAAGTTGGTTTTAGCTATCGAGTAAGTGAGGATAAAATTCCCTTACTTTTTCGATCTCTATCCATCGTTCTTTACTTGGATTTGTACCATTGAGTCCAACTCGAAGATACTCAGCATTTCCCCGTCGCAAAGTTCTTATCCTTCTGTTTAGAACTGTTTCCTCCTGTAACTCATTGAGATACTCAGGCAACAGATCCTTAATGGAAGGTAGCTGACCTTGCTCTTCAGGATCTTCAATCAATGAAGGTTCATACAACCGCAAGTTTTCAACATTTACGACTGAATAGATTTGCATATAAGCTGGTAGATCTAGATGGAAAGCATTTTCACCAATTTTATCAAGTATTTGAAAGGACCATATCTAATTGGTTTTAACTTTTTACCTTCCCCTTGTAGTCTTTCTTTGCTGATATACAACCAAACTTGATCACCAACTTGAAAATTATGCTCAACTCGATGCTTGTCATGTTGTGCCTTATACTTTTCTTGGCTTCTTTCCAGCCATTCTTGTACTGCATGGTGAATTTCATGGATTTTTTCAATGAACTTGGTTGCTTTGTCCACATCACTATGTCCATCAACTGCTATGTCTTTACTAAAGAAAAAATCCAAGGGAGACTTTGGTATAAAACCAAAACAAGTCTCAAAAGGAGATATCTAAGTAGAAGAATGTTTTGCATGGTTGTAAGCATGTTGCACATAACACAAATGCTCATCCCAAATTTTGAGATGCTTGCTGCAATATCCTCTAAGCAATTGTATCACTATTCTGTTAACCACTTCTGTCTGACCATCTGTTTGTGGATGAAATGTCGTGCTCTTCTTTAACCTTGTGTCCATTAACTCCCATAGACTTGACCAAAATTTACCAACAAATCGAGAATCTCGATCAGATACAATAGAAGTGGGTAACCTAAAGTGAACCCATACATTTTAAAGAACAACTTTTTCGTTTGCTCAGCTATGACCTGTTTATTACATGGCATCAAAATACACGTCTTACTGAACCTATCCACAATTACATACAAATAATCATGACCCTTTCTAGACTTTGGTAATCCCCCAACAAAATCCATGGAAACACTTTCCCAAGGACGAGAAGGAATTGGAAGTGGAGTATACAAGCCTAATTTTCTATTACTTGGCTTTCTTGTAGCACACATAGTACATCCTTTAATATATCTAGAAACTATCTCAATCATTGGTGGCCAATAATCGAACCTTTGTAATTGTGCAACTGTTTTACTTACACCAAAATGACCTGATATGAAAGAAGTATGTGCTTCTCGAATTTGTAGAAATTTTGAATAATATGACACATTCACAGAGATTATCCTGATTATACACTATTGTGGAATGCATGCATAATACATAACCTCCTATACGTTGATCATCAATTTTGAGGAATTAAAAATAATGAAACATCAATCGCATGCGCACATTAACACAGTATGTAATGGGGAAAGCATACAACTGAAAACCCCGAACTATCTATATATTATAATGATAGAGAACATGTAACAATACATAGTACAATACTCCTCACAAGTACTCAGTACTATCTCCACCTGTTACACACAAACTAGCTTAGATCTGAACAAGTCACTGCTTCAAATATCCTCCGTTGTTTGCATGCCTCTACTGCGCAATCCAAAGTGAGAATAATCGCTTTCCAAGCTCGTTTTTCCTTGGATTATACTGCGCAATCCTCATTGGCAATCTCAATCAATGATTGTGCAAATCCCATGCACAGCTATAGTCACAACTGATAGTAGAATCCACCTCTAACACCTGTCTCCACTGAACTGTCCATGCACCGAGTTAACTGATGTATTCTTTAGTTGATTTATGAGTTAATAATTAGTGAATTAATTAATAATTAATTCACATCACTCATCACTAGTGTATTTGACAGTTAGACTAAATACAACTAGTTCAACTAAGTCAACCTGAACACAACTCCATCAACTCCACCAAACTCAACCACTTGAGTTATAACTGAAGTCCATCATGCAATAGCTCAACTAACCCATAAGAAAAGCGTATTTCCTTCTGGCAGTTGCATGTGCCACATCCATAGCTCGAACTGAAGTGCTGCAAGAGGATAAGATAATGTTTATAGTCCAAATATTATTAAGAGCTAATAATATTCGACTGTTCTATTTTTAGACTGGCAGTCTAAAAATAGACTCCGCCCATATGTCTAAAAATAGAGGTCCATCTATTTTTACCAACATGACCAATCATCCATAAACAACATCCTGCAACTCATAGACCATGATCCATATGTCTAAAAATAGACATAGTCTAAAAATAGACTTTGCGCCAAAAATAGCCTGTGGGCCCACTTAGTGAAGGCGACTTCTTTTCACTAAGCTCCATCATCTTGTTGCATTTTCAACACTCCCTCTCAACAAGATATGGATTATCTACAACCCCTATCCTGCAACTCTGGAATGTTCTGCATGTAACACATTTTCCCAGTCCACTTGCTCCAACAACACTTGGAACAAAAACACTCCCAACTGACCACTCTGTTGGGCTAGGAACATACTCTGATGCTGAAGCTCTACCTGCTGCTGACAAGTGCTCCCTCTCTGAAATCTGCGCTACTGCAACATCTCCATGCAACTCACACCATTGCACACTTCTCTGTGCCACCTAGCACTGTGCAAAACACTTGTGCCTCTCGCATTGCTGCAGCCTGCTAGCTATGCGCTATCCTGGGATTCCCTACACTGTCACTCTCTTCGCCGCTCCATCTGCATCTGTCTCTACCCAATCAGTCAGTTCCTGCTACTCCAAATCGGGGCTCCCGTTGCAAGGTCTGATCCAAGAGTTTGGGTACCTCAAGGATCCTGACCCTCCTCCTTGGGACGATCACTCTATATCGCCCCACCTCCTACCTGGAGGTATGGCTGCATGTGATCCCTCAACCCACCTGGCTCGAATTTTCCCCCTACTAGAGGTCTCTGCATGAGTAGATGTTTCTACTCGATCTCCTCTTAGCTTCCCTTGTTGTGGCTGCTCCACAACCTCTTGAAGCTGCTGCACCAATCGTGGCTCCTCCACAATCGTCTGAGACTTCTTCTGGCTCTGCATGTTGAGAGGTAATATATGTTCCCTCTCAACCATCAAGTCTCCATCAGTTGCCTCACTGCTCAAGGCTTTGCATGCATATTGAACCTCAAGAGCATATAGGTTCTTGACTTGTGAACCAATCTGCTTCACCTGTCTAGTGATGATGTGTCTAAGGAAAACCTTTCCCTTACTGAAGACTACATCATAGCCTCTATCTTCCAGCATCGCGATTGACACCAAGTTTCTCTTTAGTCTTGGTACATACTTGACATCGGTCAAGGTAAGGCGAGCTTCATGCTCCCTCTGAAAAATAACCATGCCTACACCTGAGACACTATACTTCTCATCATTACCCATCGATATGAGTATCTGGAGATCTTTCTCCTTCAAAGTACTGAACAAATTCTTATCACCGGTCATGTGGAAATAAGCTCCACTGTTAAGAAACCAACCACTTCCCACCATGGATGAAACCATGCATGCGAGGAGTGTGAAATCCAACTCAAACTGTGAAGCAAGTGCCTCACCTTCAGATCCTTCCCCGGATCCCTTCTTGGATTTCTTCTTTGGGCAATTAGTAGCATAATGGCCCAACTCATGACAACGAAAGCATCTCACCTTTGACTTGTCAACCTTCTTCCCATCATTGGAAGAACTGGATTCGGAAAGAGAAACCTTCTCCTTCCCCTTCTTTGCTTTAGCAGCCAAAGCGTAATTTTCTTCATCAGATGCCTTTGATGAAGATCCGTCCCTGGTATTTCGCCTGATCTCCTCCTGCACAAGATCTGACCAAAGTCTCTCCCATCCTGGCAATTTCTCCCAACCATTGACAGAGTCCTGATAGGAATGCCAACTCTTCGGAAGACCAAGGAGAGCCAAGCTCACCAAGTCCTCATCATCGACAGTCACCCCCACACTTCCCAGCTCATCCCGGCATTGGGTGAACCTCGTGAGATACTTGGGAATACTGTCTCCCTTCTCACACTTAATGTTCCTGAGTTTATCCTTGAGTGCCAACTTCCTCTGGTCACTCTTGCTTTGGAATAAATCTGTCAACGCTTTCCACATCAAGTATGGAGAAGCCTTTCGATGCAGGCTGGATACAATGTGATCCTTCACACCCTCTAGTAGAATCCTTCGCCACTTTGCTGTCTTCTTTTGCCAAACCTCAACGTGAGCAGCATCAATAGGCTTTGGGACCTCAGCCTCTATGAAGTCCTTCAACCCATTATCATCTAACACAGCCTCCATCCTGTCTTTCCATGTAATATAATTTGAGCTGCCTTCAAGAGCATACTCCAATCGCAATCCGTTGAAAGACATTTCAACTTTGACACCAAGAAAACACTGCTGCAAATTCGAATTCCACCAGCTCAAAACTCAACCGCTTCTGATCTAAAATTCGTGAGAACAAGGTATTTCTCGTACAGAGATTGACTGTATGGGCATTCACTGGATATCTCACCTTCCAAAAGAAGGATGAATCTAGAGGCTACCTGGCCCGATTACATACTCTGCCTGAAGAAATAAAATGTAATCACTTTCTGAATAATAGATCTGATGATCAACTCTGCTCTGATACCATGTAGAAATTTTGAATAATATGGCACTTACTCACAGAGATTATCCTGATTATACACTATTGTGGAATGCATGCATAATACATAACCTCCTCTACGTTGATCATCAATTTTGCGGAATTAAAAACAATGAAACATCAATCGCATGCGCACATTAACACAGTATGTAATGGGCAAAGCATACAACTGAAAACCCTGAACTATCTGTATATTATAATGATAGAGAACATGTAACAATACATAGTACAATACTCCTCACATGTACTCAGTACTATCTCCACATGTTACACACAAACTAGCTCAGATCCGAACAAGTCACTGGTTCAAATCTCCTCCGCTGTTTGCCTGCCTCTACTGCGCAATCCAAAGTGAGAATAATCGCTTTCCAAGCTCGTTTTTCCTTGGCGTATACTGCACAATCCTCATTGGCAATCTCAATCAATGATTGTGCAAATCTCATGCATAGCTATAGTCACAACTGATAGTAGACTCCACCTCTAACACCTGTCTCCACTGAACTGTCCATGCACCGAGTTAACTGATGTATTCTTTAGTTGATTTATGAGTTAATAATTAGTGAATTAATTAATAATTAATTCACATCACTCATCACTAGTGTATTTGACAGTTAGACTAAATACAACTAGTTCAACTAAGTCAAACTGAACACAACTCCATCAACTCCTCAATCAACTCCACCAAACTCAACCACTTGAGTTCTAACTGAAGTCCATCATGCAATAGCTCAACTAACCCATAAGAAAAGCGTATTTCCTTCTGGAAGTTGCATGTGCCACATCCGTAGCTCGAACTGAAGTGCTGCAAGAGGAGAAGATAATGTTTATAGTCCAAATATTATTAAGAGCTAATAATATTCGACTGTTCTATTTTTAGACTGGCAGTCTAAAAATAGACTCCGCCCATATGTCTAAAAATAGAGGTCCATCTATTTTTACCAACATGACCAATAATCCATAAACAGCATCTTGCAACTCATAGACCATGATCCATATGTCTAAAAATAGACATAGTCTAAAAATAGACTTTGCTCTAAAAATAGCCTGCGGGCCCACTTAGTGAAGGTGACTTCTTTTCACTAAGCTCCATCATCTTGTTGCATTTTCAACAGAATTATGTTAACTCTTTAAGTATGTGGAATGCATAACTTTCCAAAATGATATAAGAGTTTGTCCTTTATGTAATAATCCATATCTTCTACTTGCTTGCCATGACTTAAAGTTGCATATACATCCTTAAAATCTGTGTCTTGAGCATATTCTTCAATGTAACTTTCATGAATTACTGAATTATGCTTAAGTATTGTGGATGCATTTATAATTGGTCTTGATAACATGTCTGCAACCTTATTATGTATGTCCTTCTTATATCTAATAACAAGATGAAATTTTTGTAGAAAACCCATCCACCTGTAATATCTTGATTGTTGCAATTTAGGTTGTGAGTGTAAATATTGAAGTGGTTGATGATCTATGTGTATGATGTTTCTTTACCCATTATGTGAGGTTTCCACTTTTTAACACTCTAAACTAATGCATACAATTCTTTATCATATGTAGGATAGTTAACTATTGCTGATGTAAATGTCTCAGAATGAAAGCATATAGGCTTCCTGTGCTGCATCAACACCACCCCCATGGCATATTCACTTGCATCTATCTCGATCTCAAATGGATGTTGAAGATCTTGCAGTGCTAGTACTAGCGCTGTACTGATCCTTTCTTTCAATGTGTCGAAGGCTTTATGTTGTTTGCCTCCCCACTGAAACCCCTGTTTCACACTTGTCAAAGCATGTAAAGGAGCTACAATCACATAAAAGTTAGCAATAAACTTTCTCCAATATTGCGCTGCCCCTAAGAAACTTCTATCTTCTGTAGCAGTATTGGGCTTAGGCCAATTTATAATAACTTCGACCTTAGAGGGATGTATCTTGTTGACACCTAATCCTTGTGATTGGGTGAATTTATGTAAATAAATAAATTAGAAATATGAACAGTCATCGGGAGATGAACTGAACAGTCTCTCCCTCATGTATATAATGAAGACCTAACTTGCGAAATAAAATACGAATCAGTTTTTGATTTTTGGAGTTACTACCTGGCCTGACATGGTATTAGAGCCAGCTCATTTTTTTAGCTTTTAATGCCCTTTGTAACTCCCTATTCTGCTCCTCTGCTCTCCATTAAAAAATGCTGCCTGTTCATAAATGTGGTAGCTTGCTCCACACTGTCACCTGAACGCTGCTGCCTGACACTGCCTGCGTCCTCTGTCTACCATATTCCATATTTGCAGTGCTGACCCCTGCATTACTTGCGCTCTCTGGACTGTCAACATAATGTTTTTTTGTGCCATAACGTGAAACATCTCTGCGACCATGCCATTCACTGTAATACATTGTCACAACAGTTCGTTTGATTTGAGAGTGTGCAAAAGACGCTTTTCTCGGCTTTGTGTTCATTTAATTTGGAGCTCCCTCAAGTTTTTGCGATGGTAGAGGATTCGATTTTGTCACCGCGCAGAGTTCAACACGTTTTCAGGTTATGCACACAACATTTTCCTGAAGATAGAAGCAATCCTTATTCAATTCGTTGAACTAAAATAATGGTAGCTATTTGGTTCATGCTCTGTCAATATTGATTTAACAAAAACTTGCCGCTCTTATTGATATTGAATAAGATTCACAAGGGAGTCTCAAGCCATTTAATAAATAGCCGGACAAGAAAATTTTGCGGGTCGGTTTAGTAATAGCAAGGTTCGAGCATTGAACTCGGATTTGTAGCTCATGGGCACTTGCTCAGGGTTTTTCTTTTAATATTTCAATGCACTTGGGTTATTCCAGTTCCGTAATTTTTCTTCCGTGCTCGGCTGCGTTGAGGTGTTGGGTTGTTTGAATTTCCACTTAACCTACTTTCTATCTGTTTCTGATAATGAGAATAGAAGCATCTGTGTTGAAACCCACACCTGGTGCATCAGCCGGGAAGCGCACAGGAGTGGAGAGAGCGCACGACAAACACACGCATATAATGGATTAAAATGTCATATGCGGTGAAGTTTTTTATGACAGTGGTAGCGTTCCTTTCAATGGTCAATGGTATATGAATGGCGTAGCGGAATTCTATTCCTGCTCCAGTTTTGGATGGTTTTAATACACTGTTGTTTTCATACATACGCTAATATATATAATGTTTGGTGTGACTACTATTTTCATATTGACTATATCCCATATATACCACGCTAT
This sequence comes from Pinus tabuliformis, assembly GCA_031772625.1. Lineage (NCBI taxonomy): Eukaryota > Viridiplantae > Streptophyta > Pinopsida > Pinales > Pinaceae > Pinus > Pinus tabuliformis. The sequence continues at coordinate 434,132,454 of CM062817.1, forward strand.
TGGGCTACCATAATGTTGTTTTCATAAAGCTGTTTTCAAAGTGACTAACATAGTTAACGCTCCTGCGTTTGACTGTATTTAATATATTGTTTGGGGCCATAATACACTTTGATATCAGAATAAAAAGCACATTTTTTGCCAGCAGAAGTATTTTTTACAGCTCTCAGATTTTACAATGCATTCAATCATATCTATGGTGGGAATAGTTCTCACTGGCAAGGAGAACTATCCTGAATGGTCCCAAATGATAAAACACACCCTCATTTTCAATGAGTTGTGGAAAGGAGTGTGTGTCGGAGACGGAGACAATGAACCAGTACAACCTACCTCAGACAAATAGCTCGTCATTTGGGAAAACACGAACAGCAAAGCTTATGCATTAATCGCAGCATCTGTAAATGAAGAGGTGAGTCACCATATTTCGTCATATTCAACTGCCTTTGAAGCCTTACAAAAGCTGAAATAACTCTATGATTCACATTCTGCACTTGAAGTTGTTCAACTCATGATTAAACTCTTCACTCTTGAACTGCAAAATAATGATCCTCTTGCTCTTGCATCTAAAGTAAAGTCTATAATGCATGATATCAAATCCACTAAAGTTGAATTGGATATTCCTCTTATCGCTTTTCTCAAGGCACTTTATCCTACTTACTCCAATTATCTTGAGTCATTGCAAGCAAATGGAAACCTCAAAGATATAACCTTTGACTCTCTTGCGAAAAAGTTTGCTGAAAGAGAGAAAGCTTTTGGAAAGAAGATAGCCCTTGAATCTTCTGAAGAGGTTGTGTGCCTTGCTCATAAAGAAAAGCATCCTGCTCAAGATTCTACAAGAGGAAGAGGTGGTCGAAGAGGAAGAGGAAGATATTTCAGAGGCAGGGGGGCAGACATTCTCAAGGAGGAAAGGCAGATTTGCACTGCATTCATTGCAAAATAAATGGATCACATGATGCCTCTACATGCAAGCTACCATGGGAAAAAATTGAGAAGAAAAGAAACCAACAGAAAGGTAAAACTGATGATATAGACAAAGGTAAAGCACTTGAATCCACTCACTATGTTGTGGCACAATGTAACATTAGAGTAAATGAAGATTTATTTAATGCTTCACTTGCTTCTTGGAAAAATGATTGGTTGCTTGATTCAGGAGCAACCTGCCACATGACTCACAGAAAATATTTTTTTGAAGATTTCACTGACGATGTTGATGGAGCAGTATACTTTGCAGATCAATCAAAAATCAAGCCATCAGGGCTTGGCACAATCAGGCTTAAACTGCCTGGACTTCCAGACTTTCTTTTGCATCATGTTCTATATCTCGCACAGCTCAAGAGAAATTTGCTGTCCTTGGTCCACATCTGCCAGCAAGGTCACTCCATTCATATGATTGATGGCAAGCTTGAGGTAAGAAAAGCATATGATCACTCACTTGTCATGAGGCGAATAGAAGAAGAAAGGCTTCTCAAGCTGTAAGGAACCTCTGCTCATGCACAACATTTCTCATACAATTCTCATCATGAAGAAGGTACACTCCCATCAAGTTTATTATGGCATGTTAGATTTGGACATTTGAACTATGACAACCTTCGCTTGTTGAAGAAAAATGGTGTTGTTGGTTTGCATACAATTCCTAGGAAACTTAAGCATTGTGATGCTTGTATTCTAGGAAAGCATAGCATACAATCTTTTCATGATTCACATTCAAGAGCACGTAGAAAACTTGAACTCATTCATTCAGATTTATGTGGTCCCATGCCTGTTCCTTCTGCAGATGGAAATAAATATATCATGACATTTATTGATGACTACACCAGAATGTGTTGGGTTTATTTATTGAAGAACAAATCTAACGCTTTTCAAACATTCAAGAATTTTCATAAATGGATTGAAAATGATGCACAATCTGATATTGGGTCTATTCACACTGATAATGGAAAAGAATACACATCAAATAAATTTGAAAACTATCTTCGCCAACATGGGATCAAACATCAAACAACCGTGCATTATAATCCCCAACAGAATGGTGTAGCTGAAAGAATGAATAGGACAATCTTAAATATGGTATGATCCATGTTCTTCTTCAAAAATGTAAAGATAATGTTTTGGGCTGATGCTGTTCTATGTGCTGCATATATAAAGAATAGATGTCCATCTAATGCTATAAGAAACAAGACTCCATATGAAATGTGGTATGGACATGTTCCTTTGGTAAAGCATCTCAGGGTCTTTGGTTCCACCTGTTATGCCTTGATACCAAAGGTACATAGAAACAAACTTGGTGCTAGAAGTCGTAAGTGTATCTTCTTGGGGTATTCAAACACCTCCAAAGCATACCGCCTCTATGATGAAGTAAATAAGAAGTTTGTTGTATCTAGAGATGTAATTTTCCTTGAATCATCCAAAAGTGAAAATGTTGTTGAGCTGCAACTTGATCACTTGGATAGATTCACAAAAGCAAAATCATTTCAAGAATTTGATAATCAAATTCCACATCTTGAAGGGGGGATTCCTATACTAGATCAACATGTGGAATCTTATTCTGAAGAACTCTCTCCCCCACATGAAACTCCAACAAGGATGATGCTTTAAGTGATGTGATTGATAGAATTGGGAGACTCAATATTGATTCAATCCCAACTCCATCAATGGAGCAGCCTGGACCATCAAAAAAAGGTCCCCCAAAGTGGGTGACAAAGACACTTGAAAGTGTTCATCCTGATGAAGTTGGAAAGACAGGAACTAGAAATTCAAACCAACAAAATGGAGGTGATGTAGATGACTCTAATTCACCTATTGATATGGATGTTTCTTATGATTCTGAATTGAACTTGTCTACAGATTTTGAACCAACTTCCTTCAAAGAAGCTACTTCTCATGATGAATGGAAAGAAGCGATGCAAAAGGAGTATGATGCCCTCAAAAAGAACGGCACTTGGAAGCTAGTTGATCCTCCATTAGGAACCAAACCAATTGGCTACAAGTGGGTCTACAAGAACAAGTATAAAGCTGATGGCTCACTTGACAAGAACAAAGCTAGGCTTGTGGCAAAAGGTTTTGCACAAAAGGAAGGGGTTGATTATGAGGAGACTTTTGTCCCCACAGCAAAATGGGCTACCATCCGGACACTCTTTGCACTAGCAGCTCAGAACAGTTGGAAAGTCCATCAAATGGATGTAAAAACTGCTTTCTTGAATGAGATCTAAAAGAGAATGTTTTTATGTCCCAGCCTGAAGGATTTTCTATGAAAGGACTTGAACATAAAGTATGAAAACTTGTGAAGTCCTTGTATGGCCTCAAAAAAGCACCGCGAGCCTGGTATGAAAAACTAATTGAGCATCTTCTGAAATTCAATTTCAAACATTTTGATCTTGATGATGCAACTTTATTTGTCAAGAAAGTTGGCAAAACAGTTGTATATCTTATGGTATATGTAGATGATCTTTTGATGACAGGGAACAATGAAAGATACATTGCATCCATAAAGAAGGAATTGGGGAAAATTTTTGAAATGACTGATTTGGGCTATGTTCATTACTATCTTGGCATTGAAGTAACCCAACATCCAAAGTCCATATTTCTTTCTCAAAATAAATACATTGGAGATCTGTTAAACAGGTTTGGCATGACGGAGTGAAATCCTCTTACTACTCCAATGGAACAAAACTTAAAGCTCGCATCTATTGAAGGAAAAGAATTTCAGGATGCAACAAAGTATAGACAGCTTGTAGGAAGTCTCAACTACCTAACCACTACCAGACCAGACATTTCGTTTGCTGTTGGAATCCTCTCCAGGTTTATCAAAAACCTTGTGAGGGACATTGGTTTGCTGCAAAAAGAGTTCTAAGGTACTTGAAGGGAACTCAAGACTTTGGAATCAAGTATACAAAGGTGGATGACTTTAGCTTGATTGGATACTCTGATTCAGACTTCGATGGAGACAAAGAAACTGGAGTATCAACTTCAGGATATGCTATGAGTCTTGGATCAGGAGCTGTCTCCTGGAGATCACGCAAACAATCAGTTCCAGCAAATTCCACAACAGAAGTAGAATACGTGGCAGCAGCTGAAGCAACAAAAGAAATTGTGTGTCTCAGGAAAATTCTTGAAGATTTGCAGGTAAAACAAGTACATTCAACTCCACTCATGATTGACAATACCTCTGCAATAAAGTTGGCCAAGAACCCAAAATTCCATGATCGAATGAAGCACATCAATATTAAATATCATTTGATTCGACATCATGTTGAGGAAAAAACAATCCATCTCCGTCATTGTTCCACAAATGAGCAAATTGCAGACATCTTCACCAAAGCACTTGGAAGAGAAAAGCTTGAACGATTCAGAATGATGCTTGGACTCACCAACATCCCTTCAGATTAAGGGGGGGAATGTTGACACCTAATCCTTGTGATTGGGTGAATTTATGTAAATAAATAAATTAGAAATATGAACAGTCATCGGGAGATGAACTGAATAGTCTCTCCCTCATGTATATAATGAAGACCTACCTTGTGAAATAAAATACGAATCAATTTTTGCTTTGTAGAGTTACTGCTTGGCCTGACATATCTTCAATTCAACACCCCCTACAATATAACCGAAATAATTCAAAAATGTTTTGCCAAATTCACATTTTGACAGTTTTACATAGAGATTTTCTCTTTTCAATTCATCTAAAATCTGCTTTACATGCTTTACATGTTCATCCCATGTTCTACTAAAAACAAGAATATCATCTAAATATACTATTACAAAATCATCAATAAATGGTCTAAATACATCATTCATGACTCACATAAACGTAGTTGGAGCATTAGTTAAGCCAAAAGGCATAACCATCCATTCATAGAGTCCTTGCTTCGTTTTGAAAGCAGTCTTCCATACATCCTGTTTTGCAACTCTGATATAATGGTAGCCGCTTCGGAAGTCTAGTTTAGAGAAGTAAACTGCATCTTTTAACTGATCTAATAAATCATCAATACGAGGAAGAGGATAACGATTCTTTATTGTGATTTTATTTAGTGCTCTAAAATCAATGCACATTCTCCATGAACCGTCTTTCTTTCACACCAACACAATAGGTGATCCGCACAATGATGTGCTTGGTCGAATAAACCCTTGATCGAGCAAATCCTGTACCTGCTTCTTTATCTTTGCATTATATAGAGCTGATAACCTATACATTCCAATGTTAGGTAGTGGAGCATCTTGCTGAAAATAAATCTCATGTTCTATCTCTCACTTGGGTGGAAGCCATTTAGGCTCCTGAAACAAAATATCATAATCAGAAACAACTTTAACTAGATCTAGTCTCTGTTTAGGATTAAAACCTTGGAATGCATCAGATTTATCAAGATCCTTTGCTTTTACAGTCATAAGTAAATTTTTTTTACTTGAATTTACAATTCTTTTCAGCTGTCCTGAATTTATGAGAGAGAAGTTATCTTTGATTTTATGATCCCTTACAATATATTCAATTCCATCCTAAGTGAGTTGATACTTATTTTCGGTTCGATAGAAGATAGCCTTTCTATCATACAAGTATGGACTTCCTAATACAATTCCACATATGTTCAATGGGACTATGTCTAACTCAACCTCATCTACAAACTTTGACCCAATAGAAAAACGAAGTTTACATTGTTTCGTAACTCGTAGCTTAGTTTTATCACACACCCAATCTAATGGATATGGATTTTTATGAGGTTTTGTTTCTAGACCTAACTTATTTACAATTTCTTCACAAATCAAACACTATCAAATAAAGTATCAATTTTAGTATGCTTGGAAATGACTCTAATATGCAATAACTCATTCCTTTTCCTCTCATCATTATCATTATAAACAGAATGTGAAGAATTACTTGTAGATGCTTCAAAATCTTTACCTTTTATACCTGTAGCTATAACTGTTGTCTCGTCATCTGAGTGTGATCCCAAGTCCTTTTGAATAGCAACATCATTCTTTCATTGTTTACTCCTGAACTTCTTAGGCTTCAATTCTAGATGCAAAGACCAACAGTGTGCCTCATCATGCCCTTCCTTCTTACAATGAGTGCATGAAGGTTTATCCTTCTTCACAGTGTTTGTTTTCCTCTCCTTCCATTTCAGTTTCTTCCTTCCTTTATTCTTGATTTTAATAGGTTTGGATGATTTCCCAACATCCGGGGTTACATTTTTACCTCTAGCCTCTAGATGAGTTCCCTGAACTGATACATCATCTAAGCTAGTTGGATTAAACATAAGTATAGTATGTCTCAAATAACTATGAAGACCACCTATATATTTTAACAATGCCTCTGGTGAGTCCAATGATATGCCTAATGTTAAAGCTCTCTTATGGAATTCCTGAGTATAACTCTAAACAGTTTGACCGTTTAGTTGACGTAGTGTTTGCCAACTCATCATTTCTTGTTGCATATAAGCCAAAGGATAAAATTTATTTTTAATGGCAGAAACAAATTCATTCCAAGTTGAAATGATTTTACCATGATTTTGGTGATCTGCTTGTGTCTTGTCTTCTCACCATACATGTGCAGTTCCTCCAATTCGAAGGCTAGCAAGCTGGATCTTCTTTCTTTCTGAATCAACTTTCTGCACCTTGCAATATACATCAATTTGCCTTATCCAATTATCAAGCTTTTCAGCGTTAATTTCTCCATCATAAATTGGCAAATCAAATTTTACATCTAATTTGATCAAAGAGGCTTTCTTTTTCTTCTTCTTAGAAGAACTAGTTCTATGAGAAGAAGAAGAAGAAGATGATGATGATGGTGATGATGGAGGGAGGAGGCTTTTCTCCTTTTCCTTTATCTTCTTTATCTGGAGGGATAAAAAGAAAAGGTTCCTTTGCTCCTTTGTCTGGTTTAGGTGATGAAGTGCCTTCACCTTTTGCCTTTTTAAACTCATTATACATCTCTTCCACCATTGCACAGATCATCATGAAACTATCCAAGAATTCGGATTTTGAACCAAGTGGAGTTTCATCTGCCATCCTTCTTTGTGAAAAGACCCTTCCAATCTCTGGATTCGCCTCAACAAGTTCTCCTTCACCTCATCCAAGCCTCAACGTAGTAAGCATTCAAATCTCCACACAAGCTTGTCAAACCTTTAAAAACTTTACTGCTCTGATACCACTTGATTAGTTAATGAAAAGGTATTATAGTCTATGTGTGAAGTTTCCTATGTGACTTAGTGCAATGGATCGAAAAGATTGCGAATAACATAAACACTTAAACAAGTAGAAAACACATTCAAACCATCAACAAATTCAAATTTAAAAAAGGAGTTCACCAGACTTCCTGGCTAAGTCTCCTGGTCCTTTCGCTTCTAGTGCTGACCTCTCTATTATGTCTTCAAATTGCTGTTATAGGTGTGAGCTAAGAAACAGAGTCTCAAACACGAAAATGGAACTCACCATTGTGTTTAGCTCAAGTTCTCGAGTAAAAAATGAGTATAAACTCGATTGTATTTGGTTAATATGACCTCCAGACCCCCTTGAAATGGTTCAAAACAACCTCTCAACTCCCTGTACACTCTTTTTTATGTTATGGTATTAATATACCACCTATAGTTACAAACTGTGATAATCGTGAAATAATACTAAAAATAGAGGATAAACCAAAGGATCGGCGGGCGTGGAGTTGACCCCGACCGTCTGGCCTTTTCTCGGTGTTGATTTCAAGATCAAACAATATGACGACTATTGTGTCCCACTCATCAACTAATCCAGACGTTCCGCACCATTGATCTGTCTTGTGGGATCCGACAGCTGTCACACGATCTCGCGCTCCAACTAGCACGTCTTCTAATTCCTCAAAGGCACGCGAGAAAGCAGTTTCGGGATGCCACGTATCGACCGGTTAGTGGAATCGTGTAGATTTCTGAAAAACTGTTTCCTGCTTTGAAGGCATATGATAAACCATTTATCGCTTCCCTGTCGGAACTCAAAGGAGTTTAACTTCTTTTGAATAATTTCATCACGTCCATTTTCCAGGATAACTTGCCTGCATGTTTTGATGTGATATGCGTCGATCTCCTTTGATCGGACGATCTCTGCTCTTGTTCGATGATCCCATCACCTGTGGTATGAACCAATTGCAGACTACCACATCACATTTTGCGTTGACATCATCAAGAACTTGTGACTCTTTCCCGGGTTGCCACATGTCCTGCTGACGTAGGCATTGACTTTTTGGCCTAAATCTTTAATTGGCTCTAATTTCTTCATCCGAACTCAGATTTGCACAATGTTTGCACCGTTGGCTTCATTTTAACGAGCACTTCAACATGATTCCATTTTTACCTATATTTGAAGACTTTTGATCTGGAGGCTTTACTGAATCCATTTTGGATCAGCTAGTAAGAGTACAAGCAAGAAAAGGAAGGCAAAGACATCGTCCTCTGTTGAGAAAAAAGGTAAAAACACGCCGGTGTAAGTAGAAAAGGGGTATGTCAAAAACACTCCGCCCTTAGAAAAGAAAAGAAATGTCAGAACCTCGACGAGGAAGAAGACTGTTTCTCAAGGGACGAATCAGTCAACCTCTTAGATTGCGATTGACGAATTACCCCCAAGTTTCACCCAAAGATCATAATCTTTCAGTGCTTGCAGATGTAGTAGCCCACACTGTGGTAGACAAAGAGAACATGGAAGATGACATATTGTTGTCTACCTTTGTTTGCAAATTAAGAAAGAGGAAGATGACACCAAGTGTAGGTGAAGTCCAAGAATAGGGTCATGAGGATGAGGAGGTACAACATATGGAGACCCTAGATAATTTCGATGAACAGGACATTGAAACCCTCAATGTCCTTGAGGAACAGGGTACAAAAGCCCCTGCTATTTTTGAAGAAGAGGGTACTGAAACCCCTGTTGGTTTAAATGGACAACGTACTGAATCCCCTGAAGAATTGGAAGAACAGGGTATTGAAAACCATGAGGAGTTGAGTGCCCAAGGTACTGAAACCCTTGGCATGAAGGCTATGGAGGGAATCAAAACCCTCAGTGACAAGGAAACCCCGAGTGCAAGAACTTTTGGTGACGTCATAATGTAGACATTGGGAGACCTTGACCTTGATAATGATGGGACTTGTTTTGAGTCCATTGAAGAGAAGATATTTACACCAGAAGATCTGAGCATGGAACCCTCTACTCTCTACCTCAACAATTGAATAGTAGAATTGGAGCTGCAAGTTCATGACCTGGAGGCTTTGAACCAAGTCATGAAGTAGCAGAATTAACAGAAGCAAAGCAAGGTAGAGCTGCTCGTAGAGGTCAAAAAGCAGAAACAACAAGTAAAAGTATGGAAGTATCGAGCTTCCAAATGCTAAAAATGCCTCAAGAAGGTGACTAATCAACTGAAAAGAGCCCAAGGTAAAAAGTTGAAGATAGTGAAAGCAGGAATAAGAATTGAAGTTCAGGATTGAGAGCTGGACACTCATTTTTGAGGATTTTTTGCAGAAGGTAAAATGTTGTGTGAGGACACACAACAACTTAGGGATGGGAGGATGTTGGTGTCCCAAATTGCTCTATTTTTACCCCATTTCCATAAACTTTAACCTTTGTTTTATCTCTACTTAACCCTCTCTTTCTTGCACTAGTCCAAGATAACTATCTATTCCTACATATGCTTCGTATTTTATATTAAGATTTATTAAAGTGATTTATTAATCATTTTACATAGATTTCATGCCTATTAAGTACCTCTTGTAACTTATGTTTAATTTCCTAGAAGTAATTGAGAAACTAAGTGTTAATTATGAGTTAGCATGATCAGTGCAGGCAGATTCCTACACCGCCAATGATGATTGTTCTGAGATCTCCATGAGTTGAATCCTTCCACGCGGACGTTTTGATCCATGACTCCTAGTTTAGTTGTAGACTAACTGAGGATGGATATCGGTGGCGCATAATCAGGGATATTTTCCAAGGATGGTCTACGGCCAATGAAGTTCGCATTCTATTATAACTATTAGCCGATTTTGTAATGATTGGTTGTTAGTCCATTCGGCCGAAAGGCCTGAATAGGAAAAGGGCTGTAATTAGCAGAATACGGCTAAGGCCGAAAGACTGTATAAAATATAGACTATAGGTAGAATTAAGGGAGGGACATAAGTTGTAATTTCAATCGCTGTGTAATTTTGTATTGCCCTTGGCTTTGGGCTGGAATTGCGCCATCATGTATATTTGCTGATCAAATAATACAAGGAACTCACCATGTTATTCACACGCTGTGTATAACTTATATTTTATGCGTACTTGAGTGTTGATTTGTTTCATTTCTTAAATGGGAAATGAGCTGGTTGGCTAGGGCCCAGCCAACCCAGCTCGTTTACCCTTGTGCTTTCGCCATTTGAAAGGTCTGTGTAAACATTTATTTGCAGTTGCGTGGTTTGAATGATTCTTGTATTTATTTCAGAGTTCTGAGCTAAATTTATTTCGTAGTTAAGTGTGAACGGATCTGTGGTTTGGAAGTTGATTGAGCTTATTTATTTCCTGTAATTCCTTTCCTGCAATTCTTGTCTTGGTTTACTTAAGCTTGAGTCGTGTAGGAAGATTCTTCCGGTGCCAGTGCATGTAGTTTCCTGCACTCTAGTTTCATTATTTATTTCACAGCAAACATTACATTTCTTTTCCTTCTTATCATTTCAGTTATTTCTGCAAGAAAATGTACTGCTAATTTCAGTAATCATCCTTAACATTAAGAGCACATTTCTGAAGGATCTGAGAATGATTACATGAATTTGTCGCAAACACTTTATACTTGCACTTTATGACTTATGACCAAGGAGCATAAATATTATAAGTGGATTGCTGAAGCTAGCTGATACATGCAGATTACTTTGACTACTGCTTTGATTACTTTGAATTGCTTTCGTTTTATGAAGTTTACTTTCATTGCAAGGTTCAATTAATTAAAGCATTTCTTTTCCATAGATAATTTATCTCAGAATTTATTTTGCAATTGCAATTCTTTTAATCACGTCTTTCAGTCCTTTAAAAAGTAAATTCGAAACTTTGGTGAAGGAAGCTCTGTCTCGGTGCAAAGAGCTGGTCTTTTGTCACAGGAACAGAGTGATCTAAGCCCTAAGGCTTAGAGAACCTCCAAAAAAACATAAATCTTCAGTAAGGAAGGTAAAATATACTTTTTCACAGAGGTACTGTACCTACACTAGTGCAAGAAGATTGAAATAGTACAAGTACAGGTTGTTTGTGTAGAAGGAAAATCAATTGGGAAACAAATCTCTGCAAGGGTCCACTTGTCAGGCTATTAGCCATCTATCTAAATATAAACATAACATTTCATTCTAGCATTTAAGATTGCTTTCAGTTATGTGGAAGTTCCTTTACTTGATTTCCTTGCAAATTATTCTTTTACATTCCAGCACTAGAGTTGTTTTGGCGTCAATTGCCTTTAAAATTGTTTTCTGTATGATCCTGCAACATTTCCTTTAAGAAGTAGGATTAAGAATATGAAAAGTTCATACCACTTCTGGCATTGCCTGTGCTTCGTCTCTAAGTTTACAAAACCCTCGGGTTGACAATTAAGTTTTGAGGAGTTGCTTAAGTGCAATTCCTGCACCTAACAAAGAGTTCATTGATGGTATTAATAAAACAGTGATGGTGGTGTAGAAATTTTCAGCTCCTGCCTCATCAAATCACTGAAAAAAGAAAAATAAAAATAAGGACTCAGGTGAAAGCCTCCATGAGGCGCCTGAGTCCCACTATTGGTTTGAAAACCTCTTGAGGTGGCCAAATGGTGTCAAAAAAAGAAAAGAAGGAAATAAAAAGATCCCTTGGTGAAAATCTTTCTTGATGTGCCTAGGGAAAAAAGCTAGGATGAAAACCTCTCAGAGGCAGCCTAGTTGTTTTCAAAAAAAAAAGGAGGAAAAAAGAGAAAAAATCATGAAAATTTCTATTTGCAGGTCAGTAAGGAGGACGACCAGAGAACAAAGGAGGATTAAAAAGGGACTTATTTCACTCACATTTTTATTTTTCCACTCATTGTCATTCATCACTTCACCATTTATTTCATTTTTTTCACTCCTTTGCTTCAGTTTACAAGGGGACTATGTTTTCTACAGGATCCCCTGAAAACCTACAAGATCATCCTGTAAGAATTACAATGGCTCGAGAATCCTATGGGAAGTGACATTAGGGCGAAAAAATGACCTGCTATGTCAAATAAATAACACCCCTACATCACCATTTCATTACCATACCTATGTCCACTTTTATCACCCCTGCATTCACCATAAAACAAATCAGTTTCAAAAAAATATATATTTTCATAGTCTTCAAGAGAAAACACAAAAAACATGAAACAAAGAGCAGAAGGGAGCAGCACCTGAGTATGTCTCATTTCTCCACACTCCTAGGCTTCCTCTCAATCCATGTCACCATCCTAAAAACTCCAGTAGAGTGTATGATTAATAATTTTGAGGGTGAAGTAGCTACAAGACATCCTGTAGGAAATCCTGTAGCAGCCTATCCCACAGAATACCAATGATGATTGCAGCAAGCTTCCAACATGATGATCCAAGAGCAGAAGGAGCTCCAAAGAAACAACAGTACCAACATCTTCAACACCAGGTACTTGCACATCAAAGGCATCATCAGAGAGCAACAAAAAAAAGAGAGAAAAAATAACATGCAACCAATAGACAACAAGCACCTCTGGTCTTCAACAACTGCAGCAAGGGTTAGCACCACAGGTAAGTATCTCGCTCACTCTCTCATTTGCATAACGTAGTAAAAATATGTAAAGGTTACGAGTAAGTTGGTTTATAAGTGAAAGGTGGCCAGTTAACTTGGTCACCTTTGCTTAGTCGACAAAGGAAAAACAGTTGGTCCTCCCACACGTGGCAACAGTCAAGTCAAAAAAGGAGAAGAGAAGGAAAAAAACAGTTAAGTCTATGGAGGGATGAATTTGGAGTTGATTACGACGAGAGGGAAATGATGAGGTGGTAGTGGGGACCAATGGTCCAAAAATAGAAAATGTACCTTCGCTACCAACACACCACCCCACATAACTCAGCCATAAGAAGAAATATTCGTTGATCCCCATGCACTCATGCATGCATTTCCTCGAGGCTCACTCTTGCAAAATTCACTCTCATACCTAGGCAACCTACAAAAGAGGAAAATTCCATCTGTCTCCTACGTAGGACTTCCTATAGTATTGTACAAGAAATCCTACAGGATTTCACAAGAAACCTACAGGATACAGACAGACAATCTACAGGATTTGTTGAAAATAGCAACAAGAAATGATAAAAATAGAATCCAAAATATTCCAATTTAATTTGTCCTTGAATTAAATTGTGAATTAAAATCAAATTTAGTCTCACCAGCTGCTTGGAAATAATTAATTAATTCATTGTGGATTAATGAGTTGGAGAAATTCGAGTTAGAAGTCTTTCTGAAGTCATGCAAGAGTTATCCCTTAAATTAAGGAGATTATCCATTAATTAAGGAGATAAGATTGAGTTATAATTGAGTTGTAATTAGTTAGCTCAGTTGACTGAGTTAAGTCCAGTTAAATTAGTTCCAAACTGTTTGAGGAACTAATAGAGAGTTAACAGTAAGTTGATGCATGTATGCACTCAACTAGTGTACTCCAGTTAACTAAAGATTCCCTCATCAGAAACTCATGCATGTCTATTCTGAGAAAGACCCAGTTGAGCTAAATGTCAAGGACAGTGTACTATCAGTTGCATGTGTTTTCCTATAAAGGAAACTCATGCATGCAGTCAAGGTAAGGTTCCTTGAGGATTGCACAGTTTTACAATGTGTAAGAGCAATGTTCCACTTGGTGAGGTGAGAATCACCCCCTAGGAACATCACAAGGAAATAGGAGCTTGGAGGGAAGAGAGGAAGGCTTGAGAGAAGCGAGGATTGCCTGTGAGCATTTGTGAGGATTGTACTGAGAGCTGGCTAGCTGTGAGAGCTAAGGCTTTGTGTAATTCCTATGTATTTCCACCTTATATGATAATACATATAGTGGGGTTTTTAGCTGAGGCTTTCCCCAAAGTATTTTCATGTGTATTGTGATTTCTTCTTCTTCTGGTTATATGTGTTCAACTCGATCTTGCTCAATCTTTAAGCTTCCGCAAATTGACAGTAGAAGCAGATTATAGTATTTTGTTTTGGTTATATTGCATTATCGGGTTAATCTACAGTCAGATTTTCTACATGGTCTTAAAGCGAGATTTGTAGAGAATTTGCATAATTTCTACAGGATTGGCCAAGAGGAGTTTCAGAGGGGAAAACACGGGGGTTGGATACAATAAACAGTATGAGGAGGTAGGCTTTGTAATTACTTCCATTTTTCAAAGTGAATTGAACAGAAAAGTCCCTAGTAGTGAGTGAATTTGGCAGCTGTCTAAGGGAATTGTCTCCACAGTGTTCTTCAGTTATTTACTTTTGCATTCAAAAAATTGTGTCAACCATCTCAGCTCCTCCAAATTCACCAAAAAAATGACAGGTGGGTTTAATAGAAGGGAGCCCATTAATACCGTGAGAATCTACCAACACCCTCAAGTGTTAGAAATCTTCACAAGACATAACTGGATGGGGTAAATTGGAAAATTAAGAGGGTATGATGATGAAGTGGCCTGAGATTTTTCTCTCTCCCTCATTCCACTAACCAAAATTATTGCCACTATTATGGTGAGAGGCCTCTCCATAGATCTCACCCATGAACTCATAAGTAGAATTACCACACTTCCCCTAGGAGTTCCTTGGAGAAAGGAAGACAAGGGAGATAGCTAGTCTGTCAAGAAGAAGTTCTTTTTAGAGGGAGAAGAGCCCATTAAGGACAAAAATGGAGTAAGGAGAGCAAGCCTACCATACCCCTAGAATGAGGTGAGCTACCACCTTATCAAATACATATCATGTGAGGGTAGATATAGTGTGGTTTACGGGTATCACTTTAGGCTTCTTGAATAATTGAGGTTTGGTATAGAAACACCTCCTCACCACAGGCTCAACATACCATACTTCCTTCTGCAATCACTGATAGACACAAGCATAAAAGTGCAGGAGGGAAACCACCAACAGTTTGCCCACCATGGGTTAATTAGGATCATCATAGAATATGACCTCCAGAACCTCAGAATTCCTATCCAATGGGAAATTTTCAGATACATGTAGACATAGGAGGATATCAAAGCCCTCAGATATGACATTAGTCCTATTGTCAGTGAAAATGATGGGGAAGAAATTGAAACAGAGGATCTAGAAGAAGAAGAAAGGGATGAAGATGAGATAGATGAGAAGGAAGAAGAGGAGAAAGAGAAGGAAGAGGATGAGGAAATAGAGGAAGATGACAAAGAAGAGACTGATAAACAAGATGAGGATCTAGAAGGAGAAGAAGAGGGGAAAAACATAGAGGAAAAGGGCAATGAAAAAGAGGAGGCAAAAGACAAGGAGGACTCACCTAGGGTGTCTCCAGAGGCAACTGAGAGAGAAGTAACAACTTCCCTCACTTCTCTTAGCACCCCTATCAAACAGAAAGGAAAAAGGTAGAGGCAGACCCCCTTATATTTCAAGACAAGGAAAAGCACAAGGATAAGGTAGGGGAAACCCCAAACACCAACCAACATTCCCATTGTGACTGAGGACTCACCTAAACAACAGGATAAGATGCCTCCTCCTAAGTCTCCTATCACCTATGTGAGAAGGCCTATAACTAGATCCATCTCATCCAAAGGAAAAGCAATCCTACAGGATACACAGTAGGACCTATAGGAAGTTGAAGCAGTCCTATAGGATACTCTGCTAAACCTACAGGAGACTCAAAAATTGGATAAGGAGGGAATCCTACAGTAAGAAACTAAAGAATAGGACCCAGAGTTGAAGGAACCTAGTCCCCAACCTAACCTTGACTCCTACTACAGATTTATTGAAGGGGGCAGGGTCATTCCATAAAAATTTGCTATTCCACTATTCTTTGAGCTTGAGAAAGATAGAGCCAGAACTCATCGATGGATGTAGATTGCCAAATCCAAGGGGGTGGAAGAAATTTGTCACATGGAGGAGAAGCTCAAGGAGATGGGCAAAGAATTAAGTAGCTTGAGAGACAGGGAGGCCATAATGAGAAATCAGTTAGAGACAAAAAATGCATGGTTGAAAGGACAACTGCAAGAAAGAGAGAACCAATTGGCATGTATGGCCAATCTCTCTTTGGAAGCAATCCAGTGTAGGATGCCAACTAAATCCTATGCCTTATACCTTAAGGAACAGTGGCTGCAGTTCCAGATCAAGACCCTAGCATAGAGAGGCACTATGCCATTTTAGGATTATAGATAGTTCATTGATCTTTGTGATCAAAGTACATTAGAAGATAGGGCCAAGATGTTTGAGTTTTATTTGCATAACATGGCCTTAACAGACATGAATGTATGGGACTGTAATGCCAAGCTAGGAGATTTACAGTTGATGGCTTTGGCATCATGGATGAACCATGAGGAAGCAAGGGCTACAGAAATGAAGAAGATATTGGCAAAAGAACAAACATAGCCCTTTATGATCAGAGTTGAGCAGTCCAATCCAATGGCCCTCATCAGCACACATAATTTAATTTCAAATGATCCTCAACTTGCACCCAGGTATCTTGCTACCCAAGAGTAAGAAATTTCACATTTTGAGGACATGTTCAGGTTGTTAGGGGATGACAACATACATGCTTGCTTGAGGAGGTGGAACACATTTCCATATAGTTTAAAGATAAGAGAGTACCGCTCTCCTCAAAGAATGAGAGAAGCACTGAACAAGACACCCATGTATAAGCAATCTATGCAAAGGATCAAAGTCAATTGGATTGGCTTAAAACTCAGTCCACCACTACTCTTAGAAATGATAGAAGGAAGGAAGGAAGAAGAAGAAAAGAGGCAGTGGAAGGAGGTAGAAAAGAAAGCAGGATCCTATGAACAAGAAGAGGAAACCACAACAGAGGCATGGGATGTTAGGGAGGCCACTAGAGCTATGAAGGACATGGATATTGATTTAGTTGCTCATAGGATGAGAAATAGTTTCAGTAGGGGGGTGATGATGAGCTTCATCATTGGGTAATTATATGGGCCTTAATTCACCTCCTAGCTTAGTCAAACCAACTTTTCTCACAACTTATTACATGTTTTGAGTATATTTTGTTTAATGAGATGAGTTAGAGTGGGATATTATGCCTAGTGGACTAATATGAATTGAATGTGGGTTTGGAAGAGAAAATCAAGGAATTTTGGCAAAGACTAAGGTTTGAAACTTGAATAGGACAAGGGAGAGCCTCATTAGGATTCGAATTTTTGTTGTAAAACTCTAGCTATTTTCAAGCTTCAGACTTGTGGAAGACTTTTTGATGTAATTTCCTATTTTGGTAATAAGAATGAGTTTGTTCTTGATTCAGTACTAAGTTAACTCAGAGGGCCGAAGCTCTTGGGTTAGGGCCCAATCCTAACAGTAAAGGCTCCTCTTCCTGTATCTTTATGCTTATCTTAGTTTCATAGATTCATGGTTAAACTGTTTTTAGAAGTATTTCATTACAAGTAGTGTAGATTTGATTAATTGTTTATTAGTTTGCTTCCATTTGTGCCTTACTTCAGTAGCAGGTTAGAAGGGATAAAAGAGGCTCCACAAAGATGTCAGTAGGTGTCTTGGCCTCACTTCTTCCTTCTGGGATCATGATTTGAGGAAAAGACCCTTATGCAGCCAAAAAAGAAAGATTTCCATTTCTCTCATGATATTTAGAGGCTAATGTACTTAAACTAGCATTTGATCACTTTTGCAAAGTAGTATTTCATTGCCATCTCTTCTATCTTTATTCTTGCAGTAGATCTCATCCATGATTCCATTTTATTCAACAAGTTCTTCATGCATAAGGTATATAGTTAGTTCATTAAATTCTTCTTTTCTAGCTCATGAGAATTCTTCTTATTACATGACTTTGTGGAAATTACACATGTGTGATGCAGAGCAGGTACTTCAAAAGTAGACAAAAATGTCATAACCAATAACCACCTTCCAATTTCATCCACCCATAGGCATTCCTTGTTTTCATCAAAACCTTCACCAATTTCATCATTTTACATGGAAATTTCCTCAACCATTTTGAGCGAATCCAACCATCTCCTAAACTTGGTTTTAGGTTCTTAGTGATCCTAGGCCTCTTCTCACTCCATTCCACCCATCAACCACCTTCCCTAAGCTTTCCATCACCTCCAACACCCATCGTTTTTCTCATTGCCGCATCTTGAAGAAATACATGGAATCCTGTAGGTTTCTAGTACATCCTGTAACTTTTCTTGTAGTGGCCTGTTTTGAGGCCAAATTGAGGAAAAAATTCTAGGAAGCCTCCCAAGGTCACCCAAGGGTCCCCCAAACCTTCCAACCATCTCCTGAACCTTCCATCCATCCATCAGCACCCCTAAACCACCTGCCACATCACCAAAAGAGATTAGTTTGCACACTTGATTTTTCATGAAAAGCATAAAAAGACAAAACAAATTTCTTACAGTCCTTTACATGCATAACAATTGTGTTTGATGTTCTTAGCTTCCATGCTTAGGATAGTAGCATTTTGTTCATGTTAATTTATCATCATTGCAAAGCATAGCTCTTAGCATTTAATTAGGAAATGATGTGCCCTAGCATTGAATTTCAGTCTCTTTCATTATTGCAATAGATCAACTCTCTCTTAGAGTAGATTTCTCTTTCTTTCATCAAGGAACCAAGCTTCTTTTGAATCCATAGAAGTCTAGCTTGCAAACCCTAGTGGTCTCTCACCAGCTGAATAGTGACAAAAGACAGAACAATCACTTTTACTTGTGTATACAACATTGTCACCTCCAAGTTTGTACGAACCCTGGGTTGATAAAGTGAAGCTGGTAGCCCAAGAGTTGCAGAATTCTTGCTGCAATATTGGTGCTCATCAGTTATACTAGATGTAACTCTAACCATTGTGTTTATTTTAAAAGGAAAAATAATGGAAACTATATTATATTGCTATTGCATGTAGATGAAATGCTTGTTTCAGGGTCTAACATGCAGGAAATAAATGTTCTTAAAGGAAAATTGGCAAATTCATTTGCAATGAAGAATTTGGGTGCTGCGAAAGATATCCTTGGTATGAGAATAACTAGAGACATGAAAAATCACAAATTAACATTGTCTTAGAGTGAGTACGAAGAAAATGTGTTGGAAAGATTTAATATGCAGAATGCAAAACCAATCAGTACACCTTTGGCTAGCCATTTCAAACTAAGGAAGGAGATGTGTCCCAAGACTTAGGAAGAGATGGATTATATCTGTAAAGTTTCATACGCATCAATTGTTGGAAGATTAATGTATGCAATGGTCTGCACAAGACCTGATATTGCACATGTAGTGGGAGTTGTAAGAAGGTATATGAATAATCTAGGGAAAGAACATTGGATGGAAATGAAATGGATTCTCAGGTATTTGAGAGGTACTAAAAATCAAGCATTATTTTTTGGAGGTTCAAGCATTTCTCTACAGGGATATGTTGATGCAAATATGGCAGGTGACAGAGATAACAAGAGGAGCACCACAGGGTATGTGTTTATTATAGATGGAACAATTGTTAGTTAGGTTTCAAAACTGCAAAACTTTGTTGCACTTTCAACAACAGAAGCAGAGTATGTTGCCGCTACAAAGGCTAGTAAAGAAATGATTTGGTTACAAAGGTTTATGGATGAGTTGGGCAAGAAGCAGGAAATTAGAAAGTTATATAGTGATAGCCAGAGTATCATTCATCTTGCAAATAATTCAGCCATTCATTCTAAGACTAAATGTATACAACTCATGTATCATTTCATACTCTTAGTTTTGGATGATGGACATTTGAAGTTGGAAAATATACACACTAGCCAAAATCCTATAGATATGTTGACAAAGGTTGTATTTGGGGAGAAATTGAGTTGTTGCTCAGTTTCAATTAGCCTTCAAGAATGATGATGAAGATAAGAAACATCCAGTTCCAAAGTTGAAGCATTGTCAAACAAGTGAAGCAACAATGGATTTGATATAATCAGTCTCGAAGTGGGAGCGTATTGCAAGTGAAGCTAAATTATCTTCCTGATTCAGAGGTCTTGTTTGAGTCGTGTTTGGATTCCAATCCCAAGGGGGGTGTGGGGGGGATTTCTCCACCCACTATTACTGCCTGGGGAATCTAGGTAGGGGGTCATTGCATGTTTGGAGCTCCCCTGGCGGGGATTTTGGGGCAGCACCCCCAAAGCTAAAAATAGAAGAAAATTTGCCTTGTAAAATATTGTAATTTCGTAGTTAATATGGGTCGTTCATTAGGCGGATGATTTGATGGTAGAAGTTATGTTTAATTTAGGGTTCTTTTCCCTGAAGGAAACCCCTCGGTTTACATGAAGGAATTGTTTTATAGATGTGTATTATTATTCTGAGCGAGAAAGAGAGAGGAGACTATGTGAGAGTGAAGAGGAAATTACAGCGGATCTGTTGCAGGTTGTATCTCTTCATTTTGTTGGATAATATAAAAGGAAGGACTGGTTGTTTCTCCGTGGACGTAGCCCAAGTTGGGTGAACCACGTATATCTGTTTCTCTCTTGTTCTATGCATTTATATATTTGTGTTTCCACAATATTTTGTGTATTTCATTGCTCTGTTAATTAATTTCTAACAGTGACAACTTTCTTTATTTATATTTTCTTCCTCTGATAAAGAAGAATTATTAGGAGTGATAATCGTATCTTTTAAAATATTGTGTTGTGTATCTTTTAAAATACAACTGTGGTGTTTCTACAACTTTTAAATATTTGAGATCATCATGAAGATTCAAACCAATTGGTGAATGAGTATCAATGTCTAATTCATATTGGTTAGCGAATAATTGATCTTTGTCATCTAAAAGAGAAATGAGATACCAAAACCATTCATTGATAGGAGGGATTTCCTTCAAGGGAAATCTAGTAAAAAAATGAGCGTATTTGCGAAATTTTGTAATGATTCACCATTTTCTTCCCTCAAATAATTCAATTCTTCCTCTAATTCATCATAATAAACATTGTTAAAATATGATAAAAATTAAATCACAAACTCAGACAAAGCATGAATGGAATTAACTGAAAAATATTCAAGCCAATATTTAACCTGGTCTCAAAATATGAGAGCAAATAATTTGCAAAGAAAATTAACATCAGTAATATTATGCATTAAACACTTAGTAAGAACATTATAAAGATGATCCTTTGCAGATGTGCTCCCTTCACCATCAAAGGTGAATCTTGACAAGAGGGAAATTGTCTTGTTGGGAATTTTGGGTAAATGAAAATTGAATGCATGTTCCAACACAATGCTCTGGGCAGGATCCATTGTTTAGATGTGAGAATAAATAAATTGTCTCTCATTAGTTTAGCACATTGTCTAACTTACCTTATAGTGCGAGTTGAGATTACACAAAGAAGAAGGATTAAATCTAGAAAAATTAGAAGCTAAGAGATTAATGATTGAAAAAATTATTTTACCTCAGGGCCTTCTTCAGTGCCATTTGTTGATGAGGCCCTTTGGATCATATGTCAAAAAGGGGATGTGGCCCAATTTGGAGTTCTTCACATAATCTAAGCTGTTTAAATAACCATTCCCAATAGGTTTAAATGTTAACTTGTGAATCTCTTCTTCTTATGAAAAAAAGAGAATGAGAAAATCCTAATATAATCCTAAAATTTTATATTGCATATACTTAGAATTAATGCTTAGGTAAATATATCTAAACTAATAATATTATGCTTGTTGGCTAGTTGAATTGTTTATTGATTAAACAATCAAGTACCACATTAATTGTCAACCTGGGAAAGTCTTTTTATTCCAAAGGCTACCGCGTACTGTATGTACTTAATTCTAAAAGCATTAAAAAGCTGTAGTATACGTGATTCTTACGCTAAGTTATCATAGTACCGATAAAATGAAAGTAATTAATTAAGATTACAAATCTGAAAAGCAAAGTGATGGATGCTCTGTTGGCAGAGGATCAGGACCCTATCCTCCAGGTGAGGACGTTCAGCACCTGCCCCTGTAACCAGATTGCTAATACACACTGCACTCTAATTCACCGGTGAAATATCCTTGCACAACTTCAAGCAATTAATGAAACAGAGTACTAGCAAAATGGAAATACCAGAGGTAATGCTACAGAATCCAAACAGAGTACCAGCAGAAAGAAACTATCACACACTTACACACTTGACAGAAAAGTAAATGGGTGAATCTTGTGAGGAAGGTGGGCCCAGTCCCTCTCACAAGATTCCCCAGAACACAAAGGCTAGATTAAGTGCTCAGAAAAATCTTCTATTCATCTGCCAAAAGATTCAAGTACAATAAAGTTCAGACTTGCTGATGTTGTTGTAGGGAAAAGTATCCGACTCGGATGACCCTATCCCACTCTAAGGGTGATAGTTCCTTAGCAACAACTGTAAAACAAACTACTCAAGGTTTACTTCTTTATGAAAGCAATAGAGAATGGAGAAAAGCACTAACCGTTGCCTTGCGCTTAATGTCGAATCCAAACTCTTCTCTTTGGCCGCTTGCTCCTAGCTCCTTGTTCTTTTGCTTGCCCAGCTACAGTGAGATCCTGCAAAATAACAAAGAAGGAAACTACAAGAGGCATGCAATCATAACTGGTTCATGGATTAGTGTAAACCAAACATGCAGTTATCACAATATATCATTGAAACAAGAGCACATAGAAGAACCTCAATAGCTTTTATTAATGAAGAAGTAAAAGTTCTGAGAGTATTACAACCATTGAAGGCTCCAACCCAGCAACACCTCCCAGCAGAAAGAATTTCTCCTCTTCACCTCTCTCAAACAATCACCCAATAGTTCTATAGCGAAACCAACAGCATATCATTACTTTGCACAAAATTCCAGCCTCCCTGAGCTCATAGGAGAGAGCTCAATATATAGATGAATTGAGAAAGGATGAGTCAGCTTGCAACTGATGTGTAGCTGCCTTGTGTCCTCTCTCTCTTCAGTTAATCTTTAGTTGATCTTCAGTTCTTGAGTCCACTTGGTGAACCTTGCTTCCACTTGGAGAAACAAAGCCTCTGACTCATCACAAGGCGAAATCCCTGATCCAAGTGTCATTTTTGGAAGATTCCAAAGCAATGACTCATTGTGCCACTTGTCCCATCTCGCTCAGCGCAGGTGGCCTTTGTCCCACTTGCTTTGCAACGCAGGTACACCATGGAGCAACTGAGTTTCAGCGCAGAAACCTAGTGGAGCACCTGCTTTGATTTCAGGATTGCTTGTTTTTGAGTGTTTTCAGGTGGAGAACTGATCTGAGAGCTGTTGGTTTGCTGACCTTGTTCCTCTAGGGGTAGGAACATCATGTTTAGGGAACTTTGGATCCCTTGGATTATTGACAATTCATGCTTGTTGCTGTAAGGCACAAAATTGTCTATAACAGATGTCTCTCAAAATCTCACTTACAGACCA
This sequence comes from Pinus tabuliformis, assembly GCA_031772625.1. NCBI lineage: Eukaryota > Viridiplantae > Streptophyta > Pinopsida > Pinales > Pinaceae > Pinus > Pinus tabuliformis. The sequence goes on from CM062817.1 coordinate 434,155,935, forward strand.
CCCTCCCCCCTTCTAATGTAGATGTCTCCTCTTTATAGAGGAGACATCTATTACAATAGATTATTACAGTTCATTCAGTTAACCCATTCTATCAAAAATAAGAATTACAGAACGCTATTACAACAGTATAATAATATATTCTTTCTTAGGTTCTGGCTGTTACACAGCTGGTAACCGACTTCGACCGTCTTCTTGGGATCCTCGCATTCCTTTACCGTTTCCCCATGCTGTTCCTGATTTAAGCAATGGTAACTGTGTTCTACCCGCTTTAGACAACTGCTTGATCATGCCGCGTCAGCGTTCTTCAGATAGTTGCCGTTTGTTATTCCCAGCTGTTGCAAAATAGCCTGCTTTAGATGGTTGCTGTTGCTGACTGTAGCAACTGCGTAGTTGCTGCTTCTGGTGTTGCAGCAACTGCGTAGTTGCTGTTTCTGGTGTTGTGGCAACTGCGTAGTTGTTGTTTCTGGTGTTACAGCAACTATAAATTATAATTCCTGCAGGCTTAAGACAATTACTTGGCAACTTAGTCAGCTTTTCCAAAGATAAATATAAAGATACTCACGAATATGCAATGAACAATTAAACATATAGATATGCGGAAAGTTACTTCGTACCTTGGGGTGATTAAGTCATTATGTAATCAAAGCTTACAACTTATGACTGAAAAGGATAATATTATGGCAAAAATATAAGGTCAAAATTGGTCAATTCTGAGTCCTAACAATGCTATTAATCGATAGTATTACAATAAATGACATTATACCAGATGTGATTTACAAGTGTACAAAAGATAAAACAATCCAAAAATTGTGTAACTAGTAATGATATGAAAGAATGTTTTTATATCTTATTTATACAAATTAAAAATTTCATATATATAAACTAATTTTCAACTATAATTATGCAATTAACTCTTAGTGCAAACTTTTCATAAAAGACACAAAGCTACAGTGGTATAATTGCTTTGTATTTTAAACAAATGTGGGGAAATATGAACTTGTCTATCGTATTTCACATTGTTACCGGGAATAGTGTCTATGCAGAGCTGCTAATCCCACTAAGGCTGGTAGCTACCTTAGAAACAAAAAAACTTAAAACTACTTTCATTTTCCTTTATGAGAGATAGACGAGAGAAGAATAAAGGAGACCAACCTCTGTCTTGCGCTTGGTTCCTTGCTCCATTCCTCTCTCTTCTGATAGTCCTTTGCTACTTGCTTTCTTGTGTACCTAGCTTCACAGAGTACTTGTAGAATCAAAGCAGCATAACACTATACGAGAACATAGATCTATTATCATAAGCAATGTAGGATCAGATGTAAATTGACCATAAAAATGCACAAAACATAAATCATACAAGAGTATGGAGGAAAACTTGAATAGCTTTATTGATAATCAATAAAGAGCCAAGAGAATTACAACCAATTGTTCTGACCCAGCATCATCCTCTCAACAAGTAAGCCCTTCTTCACCTCATGAAAAGCTTAGATCACCCAACACTATGATATTGCACCAATAAACCAGCAACACTTCCTTACAAGATACAAAATTCCAGCCTCCGGATCTCTGGGATGAGGGATCCATATATAGATGTCTGCAAGGGAGGTGAGTCAGATTTTGAGATTTGATTAGTGTCTCCCCTCTGATAGTTCTTGATTCCACTTGGAGATTGATGATCTCTTACTCATCCCTGGTTGAATTCAGAGAGGCAAGTGTCACAGGAGAAGTTTCTGGAAGATTCCATGCTTCTCCACCTTGCGGATTGACCCTGCCATTTGTCCCTTCTCGCCCATCGCACCCCATAGAAGGGTTTTTTGACATGCAATGCACCCACTGTGTGTATTTAGGTGGGATGCAACGCACTTTGCCTATGGAGCAGGTGAAATGCTCCAGTTTTGACCAGTTCTGAGTGGTTTTTCATGGAGAACTTCTTGGAGATGTTGTAATCAGTTGACCTTGTTCTTTTAGGGGTTGGAACAACACCTTTAGGGACTTAGGAGCCCTTGGTTTATGGACATTTATGCTTGGGGGTTGCAGTGCCCAAAAATGTCTATAACAGTTGCCCCCTAAAGCATGAGGTCGTTAATCTTTTTGATGTTGGGTGAAATGCTTTATCATGAGGATCCGAAGTTATTTCAAGCTAGAAGGAGAACTGTAATAAGATACAATACAATACATTATCTTCATAATATTTTCATGATGTAGCTGAGGCGGGCATCCCCATGCTCAGCTTTATAAATTCATTTTTCATGTACATGAGACAGACAATTGTCTGAGTGTAGACTGATGATTCTGGTAGAGCCATCATCCCTTAGATTGGATGATTATCTGTGCAGCAATGATGTACATTTGATGTCTTTATTTTCCTGAATATATATCGCAGCCCGGATGGATGAAGCTAGATCCGGGGTCTTCAATCTCGTTCGATCTTCACTCAAAGTACAAGTCTATCCATGTGAGAGATGTTATGGAGTCGAACATGGAAAGACATCGCCTGATTACCAACCAATGATGTAAGCTGTTAACAGGCGCGAGAGGAATCACTGATAATGATAATGATCCTCAAGGTACTGCAGTACAATTCACGTGGTGTGAATAAGGGACTTGGCGTCAAACATCACGCAAAATCTTTCGGTCGAAGGCCATTGATGTAAACCTGTCGTCGGAAGTGAGAAACTTGCCATTGAGGCATGCAAGCTTCAAAGTACTGAAAGGGTTGTTCCTAGATTGACTTCTTGGATAATGAGCTGATGTCGACAAGAAGTGATCCGTCATAGGAGGGCCTTAATGAATCTCACGTCAATGACACGAAACGGAGCAAATGATTTTAATGGAGGTGAAAACGATCTGGTGATATAAGGTTCAGGGTGGCGGTCATGAAAGAATGGAGCGTAAATGTATTGCAGTGGGTGAGACACAGGTGAATTCTCTGAGTGACTTCTCTTGAACATATCAGCGACACTGACATGATGGATCGGTAGCATTAACCCCAAATGTGGATGGTGTGATGGAACCATGGTGACGTGACCAATGAATGGAACAACCCAACCCGACTTGGATGTGGAGTGAAAGTGTCATGTTCAAGAGCAACTTGCTACCAACAAAGTTTCTTCAAGTTTTCTTCCCAATTTTTCCCCAGTCATTGCTGACCAGTACCTCTTTATTTTTTTCAAGCTTGAGGAGGATAACATATTCTTTTTCTATAATTTGCCCTTCGGGCAAACCCATCGCTATGTTTTAACGAGCCTAGCGATAGTGAAACTTGTTCTTGTCTGTTATGGACAAGTTTGTCGCTATTAGGTTTTAACGAGTTTAACGACAAAGATAACTTGGTCCTTTTCAATTTTAGAGAGTCTGAAAAGGGACGTAAAGGAAACTCCAAAAAATCCTTTTTCTTCATCTAATCCCTTAAGTCCGAAAAAGTATAAAATAATATAGAAGGGATGAATTTTCGGTACTTTTAACGACCTGAACAAAACAAGCGCTCGATCTTTTTGTGTAATAATCCCTCAGGTCCAAAAAGATTAAAATCTAAAGGAGGGATAGCACTTCCGGTCACTTTAACGAGCTGGAGAGGCCATTGGCTCGACAATTTTTTCATATTTTACGAGTCAGTTGAAAAGAGCTTAAAGGAGACTCATCTTTGAGGAACGAGTGATAAATTCGGGTAGCAGCTGATTCCAGGTAAGGTTTGGAATTTTCCAATCACGGCAGTGTCACAAGGATGGCTAACAAGATCACTCTTCGTAGCTGTTCCTCAAAAGGGGTAAACAATCAAGTGGAGGTGAATGATCGGCCAATACAGAGTCGAGGTGACGATAAGAACATGACCAAGGCTTTAAAGGTTGAAGTACTACATTCACGACGGTTATTTACCGGAAATTGGTTCATTTTTTATTTTAAAATGAGCTTAAACGCTGGGGGAAACACTTGCTCATTGCTTATGTTTATTTTTTAACAAGCATGAAGTCCGCGTTAAAACTGCTCGATATAACGGTCATTTCTTGACTTTACCGTTAATATCTTTGTTCCTTCAAAGATTGTACTGCATGCTCAATTGCTTCATCAAACTAGTTAGAAATGAACAATATATGTTTGAAAAATGAGTTAAGACACTAATATTTTACTTGAATTACGTAAAAAGTAATTTAAAAGTGCTTTTACCCCTCATTTTACCATTTCATTTGAACTTTGGCTTGTTGGAGCTTTGGAGGTGCTTTCCCCCCTTGATTTTCACCAGCTGATTCCGGGAGATTCTGTGGACGATTTTTGGCGCCGTCTGGACCAGGTAGGAGCTAAACTTGAGCTCTTTCATTTCATCTTTTCCATTTTGCATTCTGAGCCTGATTTCTGGTTTTTCTGAGCCTCTGGGGTTTGAAAAACTCGCTCTGGCTCCATCGCACCCTTTCTACATCGAAAGGTGCGTTGCATGTTGGCCTACTCACTGGACAGTTGGCATGCAACGCACCCAGGACAATGCTGGAGGTGCGATGGGCGCAAGGAGGGAAATTTGTGCACAGTTTTCAATGGAAATTTTTGCTTGTTTCTCACCAAATCAGGATCTAACTCTTCTCTTGTTTGTTTTCAGAGATTTATTGGAGAAAAATGACTATTACATGGCGAGAACGTGAGCATGAAGAACAGGACATGCTTGCTTTACATGATCCGGTTACAGTAAATGCACTGTGGGTAGTATGGAGTAGATCTGTCATGAGACAACCCTAATTTGGCAGCTAATTCGGCCATCATGTGATTGCGAAAATGCGATCCATGATCTGTGACTATAGCCTGTGGAACGCCGAATCTGGCGACTACATGATTGAAAAAGAAAAGGGCAGTTGTTTCACCAGTGTTATCTAATGTAGGCATCACCTCGGCCCATTTGGTAAAGTAGTCCACTGCGACTATGATATACCCTTGCCCCCCGGTCGAGGTGGGGTTACATGTCATGAAATCGATGCCCCATTTGGCGAATGGCCCAACAACAACTATTGGCTGCAGAGGTGCGGGTGGTCTTCTGGTTTTGCTATCGAAAATTTGACAGGCATGGCAACTTCTGACTGCGATTATGCAATCTTTGAACATTGTTGGCCAGAAGTATCCTGCTCGTAAAAATTTTTGCGCCGTAGCGTAATCGGATTGATGCCCCCCACACGCGCCTGAATGGCAATCATTCAGGACTTTTTCGGCTTCCTCATGGGTGAGGCACCTCCTTAGAACTGTATTGATTCCTCGACGGTAAAGCATGTCACCGACGATCATGTAGTCTTTTGATTGGTATCGAATACGTTTTTTTTCGGAGCGGGAGGTATTAGCCCTATATTTTTGGGTTTGGAGATAGATGATTATATCTCCATACCACGGATTGCTTGATTCATCCACGATTGTTTCTTCGTATGTTTCATCGTTGGACGACGATGGGAGATCGCATAATAATTCTGCGAAAACGAGGGCTTTCTTTGACTTGGATTTTACAAATTCCAGATCAAACTCTTGTAGAATTGCTATCCATTTTGAATATTTGCCCCCCAGCAACTGTCATGACAATATATAAGTCATGGGGTTGCAATCTGACAGAATGGCAGTTTTTCAAAAGAGGACATAGTGTCGAAATCTCTGTATCACTTGAACAGCTACGAGCGCTAGCTTTTCAACATAAGAATATTTTCTTTCTGTATCATTTAAGTTCCTACTTAAATAATATATAGGATGTTCAATTCCGTTGTCTTCTTGAACTAAAACCATTGCGATGGTTGTATCTGCTGCAGCCAGATACAGGTTAAAGTCTTTTTGATAATCAGGAGCGTACATTAATGATGCTTTCATTAGGGATTCTTTTAAAGCATCAAAGGAAGCTTGCGCGACCTGATCCCAGACGAAGGGCTTCCTTTTTCAATAGATGTGTATAACCTTTAGCAAGTTCGGCGTAATTTGGAATGAACCTCCTCAGAAAGTTTGCTTTCCCTTGGAGTTTCTGATTCTGAAGCAAATTCGAAGGTGGAGGCAAATTTATGATTGCCTGAACCTTACATGGGTTGAGAGGAATCCTGTCCTTTGAGACTACAAAGCCAAGTAAACAACCAGAACTGACACAGAACACACATTTGTGTGGATTGAGTCGTATCTTGTAGTGTTGGCAACGTAGAAATATCGCTCTTAAATGCTGTGGATGATCGATCTGCTTTCGCAAATGAGCCGGAAGGTCGTTGAGATATGGTTGAATGATGTTTTTGATGTCATGGAAGGCATAATTCATTACCCTCTGAAATGTTGCCCCTGCGTTCTTTAAACCAAAGGGTAATTTTCGATATGCGAATGTGCCCCATGGACAAATAAACGCAGTCTTTGATTGGTCCTGTGGGCGAATATTTATTTGATTATACCTGGAGAATCCATCCATGAATGAAAAGATTTCGCATCCGACGCATTCATCAATTATCTGGTCAATAAAGGGTGTAGGGTAGTTGTCTTTTGGACAAGCTTGATTTACATCCCTATAATTGACGCACACTCTAATCGTTCCTTGTTTTTTCATAATAGGAACAATGTTCGATACCCAATTGGTTAGAGGAACTGGGTAAATGAAACCAGCATGGAGAATCTTTTCAACTTCTGCCTTGATGGCAGCGGCTTTCTTGGGGTGCACCTGCCATAACCGTTGTCATACTGGTTTGACATCTGGATACATCTTAATTTCGTGTTAAACTATACTCGAGTCAATGCCTGGCATTTCATCATATGACCAAGCAAAGACATCTATGAATTCGTAAAAAAGAGCGTTATATATTTCCAGTTCTGAAGGAGAACAACATTTTCCAACATAAATATTCTCTACAACACCTGTTTTGGTCAAGATATTTATGGCGATAGTCTCTTCAATGTTGGACAAGTTTCGCTCGGAATCCACCGTGTTTACAGTATTTGATAGGAAATGAAAAACTAACAGATGATGAAGGTCATCAGGAGTATCTTCTTTACAAGTCGAAAGATGGGAACAATGGTGGTAATCTTCCCATGGTTCCCCTTCAATTACCATTGATTGAACAATTCCTTTGTCGGTGTAATGCACTTGCAACCAAGGATCTGAAGGGGTGCCATATTCCTTAGACCTATCTATCCAAACGCTTGATGAGTGTTGATTTGGGTTTGCCTCCCATGCTAGAAACATTGATTGCTACAATATTTCCATTTGGCTTGGAGGCAACACCAATCAATGATCCATGTTAATATCGTTTTCTGAAATCTTGTTAATAGAAGATATCATATTGCAGGTTCCTATCGCTGCCACTTCCTCCAAGTTGAGTGGAGGTGGAAGGGCATAAGTCCCCATTAATATAGGGTCTTTTAGTAAGCCTAGTCCAATATTTTGAAGCGAATGGGGGCTTCCATGGATCATCATAATGCTTCCCATAACTTGAGAACCATTGGGGAGGAAAGTTTGTTGATCGATGATTGTAATCCCTCCTTGAAAGGGAAATGCAATCTTCCTAAAATAGGTCGACACAACAGCAACCATAGCATATATCCATGGTCTTCCCAGTAGGATGTTGTAATCGAGGTTTCTGTCGATTACTTCGACATCTATCTCTACTGTTTTCCCCCCTAGTTCAACTTGCAAGTTACTTAGAATACCATACGGGGTATATGTTTGTCCGTCGAATGCTTTTAATGTTGTCGAAGATCGCGACAAGGTTGGAGATCCTAAAGTTTTCTAGCAACTCATCGACATAATACATGTAGATGCTCCCTCATCAATAATTGTTCGATGAACAGTTTTGTTGAGGGCTTTCACTTGAATGAGGAAAGCTAGTTGAGCTGGTAACTAAGCATCGTATCCTTTATGATTAAAGGACACAAGATTAGAATCCTTTGGGTCTATCCCACCGGTAGCTGATAATAAAGCCTGCTTTTGGGATGGGCAATTTTGCAGTACCTCAAGTGTCGACATAGCGGATGGCGATTGGGCCAGATCTTCCACTATATTATAATGTTGTGCTGCTCTAGCACGAGGATTAAATGTCGACTTGTGTACTACTCCCTTTGACGGTTTTATTGTCAGTTCTGGAATGATGGGCGGCGCAACTTCTGTCGAAGTTGTTGTCGAATTACTAGGTTGATTTTTATCCTCGTTGTTCGACAGCTGTGGATTCCCGTAATCTTTGTTCCTTTTCGATATCAAAGCATCATTTTGCTGTTTGGAAATCGACAACATCAGCACTTGGGACGGGGAAGCATTTCCACTGTCAACCAGATTTGTTCCTGGATTCGGAAATGGATTAATTAATACTGCCGAGGTTTTTGAATTCTTGAAGAATTTTCTAAGCTCAGCTTTATACGGACAATCTAATGTCCAATGATCCTCATCGCATATAAAGCATGGATTTTTTGGTTTCCTATTTCCAGTAGGGTTTGCAGAAGATTTTTCAGGTGATGATTCCTCCTGTTTCTTCTTCTTCCATTCGTTTTTCTTCTTGCCTCCTGGTTGCTTGGTTTCTTTGCCTTTATCTGTCGAGACGACATTTACTTCCGAGGCAAGAAGTTCTTCTTTTGCATTTTGACTGGAAATCTTACAAGCCTTTTTAGATGTAGCCTTTGTCTATTTCGTGTCTGTCGTGTCAATCACGCCATCACCGGCATGAGAGTCATGGTTTGATTTAGGAGGAGGGGGGACCGAAAATTCTGGTCTGGGAGCATCAGGTATTTTATCATAGAGCGTGCCAGATTGAGTGTAAATCAAGTCTAAATATTGCGCACGAGCAATAACTTGCTCTTCGGTGACGACTCCTCCTTTTGCCACATCTTCTGTGATGGAAGGAAATAATGACTTAATAAACCATTCAGCTAAAAGCTGATCAGGAACATACGTTTTTACCATTCTACGACGACGTCACCACTCATGAATATGATCGGATATGTGAGTGGCCGTTGTTTGCTTGAAATTGGTAAGAAGTTTCGTTCCCGTTTCGTACCTTATCGGTAACTGAAAATGGGTTAAAAAGGTTGTGGCTAGGGTACTGAAGTTGTCAAACGAAGCTCTGGGTAATTCGATATACCATTTTGCTGCTGGACCAGTTAACATCCTCTGAAAAAGGCGAAGCCTAATCGAATCATCGTTTAGTGTGTTTGATGAACACCACAGATGAAAGGTCATCACATGATTCGACGGATCTTCACCCGGATTTCCATTAAATTTAGGAATATCTGACGGAAGTTTATGCGGAATCGCTGGCCACCAAGGGGCGTAGGTGATTGGATCATTTGTTAACCGATTTAGATCCGGTAACTCTAAAGTCACCACGAAGGGTAACTTTTGATTCAGGTTAGGTGAAGCATACCCAGGATAAGATGGAATCGCCTGAGTAGTTGGTCTCTGCATACCAACATAATGCATTTGATGCTGGTAACTTTAGTAAGGTTGATGGTCATAACCATTGTAGAATGGTTGATTTTGACCGTTTTGAATATACGGTTGCCCACTATTTGCAAAGATTTGTTGCTCAGATCCTTGGTATACCTGTTGGAATTGTGGTTGTTGGTATTGCACCAGCCATGGTTGCGAATCCATGTGCTGTTGTCCGATACTAACTGTTTGACCAAGATGAGGGGTAATTGTACCCGTTTAGGTTTGTGTCATTCCACTAGTTGGCAATTGAGTTTGAGTCGTAGGGTCAAGAGGCTGTTGCATTATAACCTGAGAAACCTGAGGTTGGCATACAACAAGCAGCGCTTGTACTTGCGACACTGTCACAATAGCCGGCGTAGTTGGTATATTTGACATAGGTAAACATTGTTGCATCGAATACACAACTCTTGGTTGTTGAGGTAGTATCAGCGCCCAACTGCTAGATTTAATTCCAGCATAACCTGAATTTTGTTGTGAACTCCCGTATGGTTGTCCTCCCGGAGGAGACAATGAAAGCGTATATTGCCCCCCATACGGCAGTAATCCAATACTTAAAGGAATTGTTTGCTCTTGAGGACCAGACTGCCCAAATTGACACCCTGAAGGATCAATTTTCCAAGACTCAACATAAGAGTTTCCGGATACTATTCCGGATGAACAAACAGGAACGGACCATACTGTCGAAATAGCCCCTAAGTGGGCCCCTTCTAGTGATTGAGAGCTAGTTGGGATAGATGGTATACCAGAGAACATTGTTGGAGTGACAACAGGAAGTTCTGCCGTCGCTGTGTTGGACGACATAGTCCTAGATGTCAACGGTTGTTCAGACATTTCTAGTCTATCCAAAAGATTGCCTAGCAATTCTACAGGAGCTTCTGATGGCGGTAGACTAATTTCTGATGAAGAAGGATACAGAGTGATCCCGACTCCAAATTGCGATGGAGTACTAGATGGAGGATCCTCCACAATCTCTTCTACAACAATCAGACCAGGTGGAAGAGATAGACCGTCTGGTCTGTAAAATATTTCTGGTGCTGAAGAAGGTATGGAATCTGCAGCGACAGGTACTTGGGGAATAACACCCCCCGAATTAGTTGTAGATGGAACTGGTTCAGTAACACAAGTGTTTACCCTCACACTAGGATCAGTTCTATTTTCCTTTGGTGGCTGCTGAACTTCTTCTGTAAAGGCAGGGATACCAGAAATGTTTGGAGTAATCGGAGTCTCTGATGGTGTTGGAACACTTGTTATAACTTTACCAGGAGATTTGGAACCGGTTAAATGAAGTTCGCTTTGTCCGTAATAGTTTCTATTCTGGAGACAAAGACGGTTGACTCATAAGCCTCCGCGAACGACGGGGTTTCAATTGACTTTCTTCCACGATTGCGGATTACTCGATCAACTAAAAATCAAGGGGAAGTATGTTTCCAAATTAGATGAATTTTAGACGCTTTGACACAACTTGTTTTTTCAATTTTTAAGAGTCGAGAAAAAACAAAAGATGACTCTAGTCGCCTTCGATTTTTAATGAGCCTGAAGTGACAAGTGCTCAGATGGACCTTTTCTGTTAAGGAGTCTGAAAAGGAATGAAAGGGACTGCTATGGAAATCTAGACAGAGGGATTACCAAACCAATCGCAAAACTGCAGAATACTTTTTACGGTACGACAGTCAATCTTCCCGAATGTTGTCTTCAGTGCATTGCGATCGATAGGGCGGCAGACACGGCTTCCTATGGATAAAGGATTAAGCCTATTATGGTCTCCCAAAATATACTCGATGGTACGTGGGAGCACAAGTCCGTATTGGCACTTATCGTCTCAAAGTGGAGGAATCACCCAACCAACAGTGAAAACAACAGTTACCAGGCTTTATGATGCCGGAATACGTCTCTAGCCTAGACTTCTAGATGTTGTGCGTTAGGTTCTAAAGCGTTTTTAGATTCATTAAATTTATTTTATGTTTGATCTTGCTTAAGAAATTTTCCTTTCAGGTTCACTGCGTGATGTAGATGTACAATTCCTAAAATGCAATCTAAGATGATAAACAGTCGTTTAGTCTTCTTTTTGCAAATGAAAATCCTAGCTACTAAGGAAAGAGAGATGGCGTTCTTTCAACAAAGAGCAAAGAGCACACACTATATGCACTGTCCTAAATCAAACCAACAAACAGTCTAAACGCAAATGCACATGCATGTATTTGTTTTCAGCCTTCTTAATGTATAAATGATAAAAAGAAAGCTAATGTGCAAATCTGAATTATTTTTCAAAGCGACAATTACTAATAAGTTTCTTTTCAAAACAAAATGAGGTCAATGACAACACTTTGCGATTTGGAATTGAAAACTTGCTTTCAACACTAGAAAAACTACAAATTCAGATCAAATACAATAGTAACAAGGTAATCGACTATCAAGAACAATCATATTCTCTTCTATGGCTGAAAACAACACTTGCGACACTTTCAAATCAAGAAATGACAATACCATTGCACTACTTCTTTGTAAAGGAGAACTGAAAATGACTCAAAAAATACATAAAAACATTTACAGTTCTTTGCACAATGGAGGCGGAATAACAACAAGGAAAGGGGTTTCAAACAGAGGTGTACTGACTATAGGCAGCAAAACTCGTGAATAGATCTGAAAAGAGTGAACACAGAAACCAAAATTTAGGAACAAGGCCTTGTCCGATCAGCGCACCTGTAACACAGTGAAACTGAAATGCAACACACCTACTACACTCGGGAAGTGCGCTGCATTTGAAGTTCACAGAACAGATAGTGTGCTGGACCACGGACGAGACTTTGATTGGGTTCCGGGTCACAGTTTGCAGTTCAGTTCAGGGATTTTGGCTGAGCAAGTGGTAATCAGTAAATCAATCACAGGGGTAGATCTAAGGAGGTTACTAGAGCCACCACAAGGGCAATTAGGGAGCTTGTAAATCAGTTGTTTAATTCATAAACAAAACCCGGAGATTGACTGAAGCAGCGTTGATCTACTTTGCACTTGCATAGCAAATGCAGTTCGAAGGCTAGTTGGCTTGACTTCAGGCTCTGTCTGTAAGTTTATAAAGTAAACAAATGTAGATGAACAAACAATCTACTCGCTCCCCAGCAGAGTTGCCATGTTGTTACCGGGAATAGTGTCTATGCAGAGCTGCTAATCCCACTAAGGCTGGTAGCTACCTTAGAAACAAACAAACTTAAAACTACTTTCATTTTCCTTTATGAGAGATAGATGAGAGAAGAATAAAGGAGACCAACCTCTGTCTTGCGCTTGGTTCCTTGCTCGATTCCTCTCTCTTCTGATAGTCCTTTGCTACTTTCTTTCTTGTGTACCCAGCTTCACAGAGTACCTGTAGAATCAAAGCAGCATAACACTATACGAGAACATAGATCTATTATCATAAGCAATATAGGATCATATGTAAATTGACCATACAAATGCACAAAACATAAATCATACAAGAGTATGGAGGAAAACTTGAATAGCTTTATTGATAATCAAGAAAAAGCCAAGAGAATTACAACCAATTGTTCTAACCGAGCATCATCCTCTCAGCAAGTAAGCCCTTCTTCACCTCATGAAAAGCTTAGATCACCCAACACTATGATATTGCACCAATAAACTAGCAGCATTTCCTTACAAGATAAAAAATTCCAGCCTCCGGATCTCTGGGATGAGGGATCCATATATAGATGTCTGCAAGGGAGGTGAGTAAGCTTTTGAGATTTGATTAGTGTCTCCCCTCTGATAGTTCTTGATTCCACTTGGAGATTGATGATCTCTTGCTCATCCCTGGTCGAATTCAGAGAGGCAAGTGTCACAGGAGAAGTTTTTGTAAGATTCCATGCTTCTCCACCTTGCGGATTGACCCTGCCATTTGTCCCTTCTCACCCATCACACCCCATAGAAGGGATTTTTGACATGCAACACACCTACTGTGTGTATTTAGGTGGGATGCAACGCACTTTGCCTATGGAGCAGGTGAAATGGTCCAGTTTTGACCAGTTCTGAGTGGTTTTTCATGGAGAACTTCTAGGAGATGCTGTAATCAGTTGACCTTGTTCTTTTAGGGGTTGGAACAACACCTTTAGGGACTTAGGAGCCCTTGGTTTATGGAAATTTATGCTTGGGGGTTGAAGTGCCCAAAAATGTCTATAACACACATAAAGAATAAATGCAAATATCAATATATATGATTATCTAATAGTATGTCAGCAAATCGAATGACTATAATAATTCTTATGAAAATTGAATATTTCAATTTCCTGCAAGATTATGGTCAACGTGTGACTCTCCTTAAAAAAACATTTATTTACAATATTTACAATGCATGGGAAATGGCAAGTCAAAGCCTGAGGCATTTTAGTATATGATGACGTGGAGGGTAGTTTAGAACAAAACCTTGCGTAATAGTGAGGAGTGGAATAATCGATTTAGTTTTGAAACAGAACACGATATAGATACACATAGAAATTAAGTTCACGTATCCTTCCTTGCGTGCTTCAAATAAGGAATAAAGTCCTAGACATATTTAATGACTTGTCTATGTGTTGGTATTCTTAAAGTCCTAGACATATTTATTTAGTTGTCTATGTGTTGGTATTCTTATGAAATCATATAATTTACAACAATGTTTTGTAATGGTGGTATCCATATATTAGTCGTTTAAAATGAGAATATAATATTTAAATAAACTTCCAACCGATGAGAGAACTTCGCTATTGAAGATTCTAGCCGATGATAGAATTTCGCTGTTTTTTAATAATATATGTTTAATAAGAATGGAATTTTCAGCAGCGAAGTTCTTCCACTTAATAAGATAATTTGAAATTCACTGATTTCTTCACGCTTTGATATGATTTTCCTTCCTCGTCAAGTTCTGGAAATATAGTTTGAATTTGGATATTTTCACCTTTAACATTCTTTAAGCATGGAACATGGAAAACTTGGTGTATTTGTGAAGATGCAACCAACTCCAATTTGTATGTCACAGTACTAATTTTTCGCAACACCTTCTAAGGTCCATAGTACTTGCATGATAATTTATTATCCTTCTTATCTTTCTTGAGGGACATTTGTTTTTATGATTGTAGCTGTAAAAATACCTAATCGCCCACATCAAAATTTCTCTCGCTGTGATGTTGGCCTGCTTTTTATTTCATTTGATTCTGTGTCAGAGTCAAGTTATCCTTTAAGAGTTGGAGAACTTGTTATTGATGCTCGATGTGACATTCCAATGCTTGAACCTTAGAATTCTCTCTTAAAGATAATGTGATGGATGGTGGATGATATCCATAAAGCACCATAAATGGGGTCATTTTTGTTGTGGTACAGAAGGAAGTGTTATACCACCATTCTGCCCTAGGTTACCACTTGACCCATTGTGTTTGTTTATTAGATACAAAGCAAGAAAGATATCATTCCAAAGATTTGTTCACTATCTTAGTTTGTCGATGATCCGGATTTAAGCAGGAACGCAATAGATTACAGAGATAACCATAAATACAGAGATGCGATAACGATAAAAATAGAGATGCAGCGGAAATAATACTTCATTTCACTAATGGAGAATACTGAAATATGCTTACAAATAGAAATGACCCAGCTAGGGCGATGGTAGCTTATCTCTGAGAAGAGATGTGTTGGCTACATGCCTCTGAACTGTTCCGAACTGTCTTTAAAATGAGGCTCGAAGGCCTATTTATTATTGAGAAACAATGGAAAACCCTTAACATTCCAAAACCTAACCCTAGAAGATGAAAACGCCAAACTATGGGCCCCGTTTGGGTAAATTGGTACATCAACTTCCCGGGGTCGTAACTTTGGCATACGATCTCCGTTTTACGCGCATGATAGCCCGTTGAAAAGATCTTTCTGAGGACTATAACGCAAACAACGACTTTTTATCTAAAAAATCGCAGAAAGCGGGATTTCCCAAAAAACGTCGTTTAGGGCCTCAAAACGGCTCCGGAAGTTTAGGACCCGAAAACTGCTAAAAATAGTAAATTGTGCTATAATTAAGGAAATTGAAAATGTCAAGAGGGACAATGGTGGGGGTCTAGGTGGACTTGGTAGGTGGCCACCAATATCCACCTGGATCAGCCGATCAAATTGAGGATGATAAGATGAGCTATGAGTTAATTGAGTACCAAGACAAGAAAATAATCATGTCCAAAATTTTCCAATGAAAATGGGATCTATATCACTTAGAATAATCTTAGGGTTTCCATGTAGCTTTTGAACTATTTCCATAAATGCAACAACGATTGTACTAGCTTTCAAGGGATGAGATAGTGCACAAAAGTGTGCATACATAGTAAGTTTATCAACTACCACCATGATGACACTCTTTCCTTCAAACTTGGGTAAACTTGTAATAAAATCCTTTGATACCTCCCAACGCTGACTTGGAATGACTAATGGTTGTAAAAGACCCGAGGTCTTGATTGTATCAACTTTATTTTATTGGTAGACCAAACATTCTTCTAGAAACTTCTGAATATCATATTTAAGGACATCCAAAAGGAATTCTTTCTTGACCCTATGGTACTTTTTTAGAAATCTTGAGTGCCCTCCTATAGGAGAGGTGTGCAATTTCAAAAGAACCTTTTATATGATTTGGGAGTTCTTACATTGATATAAGTGATCTTTGTAAGATAGTGAATCATTTTTCCAGATAAATGTATCTAATGCATTGGGATCTTGATGCAACTTTTGAATGAGTGTCCATGCTTCTTTGTCATTCTTCCATTCATCCCTTGTTTTAGTTATCCAATCATGTTGGATAACAGAAATGGCATAGAGCAATGCTTCCACATCCGCATCCCTTCTTTGAGAGTGCATCTACAACAACATTTTGCTTCCCTTTTCTGTAGATGATTTTAAAGTCATAACCCAACATCTTTGTGACCCATTTTTACTTCTCTTCTAAAGATAATCTTTGTTCCAAGAAGTATTTAAGACTATCATGGTCTATTTTTACCTTGAAGTTTCTTCCCATTAGGTAAGGGCATCATTTCTTCAAATCATGTGGTATTTCCAACACTATCTTCTCATAAATAGGTTTGCGTAAATACTTTACCTTGATTGGACAACTTTCAAAAGCAATGGGTCTACCTTCTTGCATTAAAACAACTCCAATGTAATTTCCCGAGGCATCGCATTCCACAATAAAGGCTTTTGTGAAGTTTGGTTTAGCTAAGGCTGGAGCTGAAAACATTGCCTTTTTAAGATGTTCAAAGGCCTGAGTTTTTTCTGGAGTCCAAAAATATGCATCTTTCTTCAATAATGTTGTTAGTGGTGTTGTTATTTTCCCATAATATTTAAAAAAACTTGCGATAATACCCTGTCAATCCTAGAAATCCTTGAAAATGCCTTAAGGTTGTGGGTATTTCCATTCCTTTATGGCTTTAATTTTTTTAGTCTATGCCTTAACACCCTCATGAGATACAATATGACCCAAATATTCCACTTCCTATAACCTAAAGAAACATCTGGAGGGTTTTGCATACAATTGTTTCTCCTTCAATAATTTGAGCACCTTGTTGGCATGTTCAAAATTATCTTTCCAAGACTTGTTGTAGATTAGTTATCATCAAAAAATACTAACAAAAATTTTCTAAGGAAGGGTTTGAAAATGGAATTCATTAAACCTTGACATGTGGAAGGTGCATTAGTAATTCCAAAAGGCATGACCAAAAATTCATAGTGGCCTTCATGTGTTCTAAATGTTGTTTTCATAATGTGTTTTGTCTTCATTCTAATTTAATGATATCTTGAGGGAAGATCCATCTTGGTGAAGTAAATTTCTCCATGTAGTTCATCTAATAATTCATCATTGACAAGAATGGTAAATTTATCTTTAATAGTGACCTTATTGATCTCTCTATAATCTGGACACATATGCCATGATCCATCCTTCTTGTGCACCAATACTACTAGAGAATAGAAAGAACTTTTGCTAGGTTGAATTATACCCACCTCTAACATTTCTGCAACCATATATTCAATTTCACTCTTCTAGGCATAGGGATATCTGTTGGTCTGATTATTGGAGAAACTCTTCCTGGAATCAAGTTAATGCAATGATCATGATCACAAATAAGTGGGAAACCTTTAGGACTCTCAAATATATTTGAATAATTGTCAAGGACTCTTTGGAGATTGGAGAAATTGATGACTTATATGTTTGAACATATAATGAGAACAATTGGGAAATTACCCCTCATTGTTCCTTATTTAAAAAAATTGTCATGCCATTAGAGATGATTATCTTCCTAGGTTTCCCTACGATACCCATTAATTCAATTTCCTTTCCTTCCCAGAAAATTTTCTTGAAAATTAAAAGATAGTTTCCCCAAAGATTGTAACAATTGGACTCATAATACAACATCATCAACCCCCATTGGAATGGAAAGAATTGGAATATTGAATAAATGCTTCCCCATGGTTAGATTTACATTATGGCATTTCCATGAGCAATTTATAGTTCCTCCATTTGCAACCATCAGATGACACTCTAGTGCAGGATATAGAAAGAAATTCAAATCCTGCGTTATTTTACAATGAATAAAATTATGGGTACTACCTTAATCAATCAACAATATTACCTTTTTCTTCTTCATATAACCTTCTATCTTGATAGTTTGAGGAGTGGCAATTCCTGCGAATGCATTACAATATATGATAAAATTCATTTCTTCTTTTTCAACCCCTGGAGTTGGTTCTTGGTGTTTATCTTCTTCTTTTGATGTTCCTTGTTCCTTTTCTTCCTCCTCTTCACAATCTATGTGAAACAATTTCTTCTGAGCACACTTATGACCTTTAGTGTATTGGTTATCACAACTGTAACAACTCCCTTTTCCTCTTTTTTCTTTCAACGTTTTTGGTTTCAACCTTTTAGGTTATGTGAGGCTAGAAGCGACCACACTCCCATATTTATAGTTATGAGTGCTAGACTGCCTTGTTGCCATAATTTTACTTTCAACTTTTCTTACCACCATGAAAGGATTCTCCAATGACTTAGGTTCCCAAAGGCAAACCTCATGTTGGATTTTATCCTTTGAATTCCCCAGGAAGACATCAATTAGATGCTCCTCTGGAATATCAATTACCTTTATATTCACTCTTTGGAAGTCCTCAATGTGTTATCCAACGAAACCCTTTTGTTTGAGATTTATCAATTGTCTAAAGAAAGTATTACACTTTGTATCCTCACACTGTGTTATTGATTCCTCTGTAAAAATTGTCAACGTGACAAGTGATTTACGAGGAAAAAAAACCCTTAATAACACATAAATTGATTGGGTTCTAACTATAAAGATGCAATGCATACCTTTTGTGTGTGTTGCACATCATGTCTATCAAAGAACCCCTCCATTTGTAATATCCATGTTATTAGATCCTTGACATCAAATTTTCTCATATTGATCTTTGGAATATGGTTGGTCTTCAACCCAAAGTTAGAGTCTTTAAAATCATGATTCACATTCCTATTTTTCTCATCATGAATTTCATGGTATACCTTGTCACCATTCATAAGATTTTCTTGTAGCAACTTTGTCAAACCTTCCATTTTTTCTTTTAAACCATCCTTCAAACCTTCCATGTCCCATTTTAACTTTTCATTTTAAATCACACATGTCCCCTTTTATACTACCCATATTAAAATCCATCATTTTTTCCAATTCATTTTTGTTGCTCTTTGTGAGAGTGAAACTTTTTGTTGAAAATAGCAAAAAGAAATGTTAAAAATAACATCAGGAAAAATCCTAATTTAATTTTGTCCTTTAAATTGTAATTCAAATTCTCATAGCAACTTGTAATAGTTAAATAAGTTAATTTGACTTAGGTGGCTTATTTAATTTGAGTTGGGAGTCTATCTAGAGTCATGTAGAGTGGTTCCTAGATTTTAGGGGCCCGGGTTGAGTTATTTTGAGTTGTAATTATTACATTCAGTTTGACTGAGTTAAATTTAGTTAAACTAGTTCCAACTGATGGAGGAATTAGTGGAGATCCAATAGTGGGGTGTAACCTACAGTATTGGGGCATAACTAGCACTAATCAACCAGTAAACTAAAGATTCACTCATAATTAACTTATGCATATCAGATCAAAGAAAGACCCAGTTGAGATTGGAGTTCAGGAACACTGTACTATCAATTGTATAATCATCTGAATTACACAAGTGGTGCATGCAATCAAAGGAAGGCCTATGATGGATTTCGCAGTTATGGATGAGGAATTTCCCAATTAAATATGGGCTAATTCCCTAGGAAAATGCGAAAGGAAATATGAGCTTGGCAGGCAACAAATTTGGCTAAGTATTGGATGGAACTTGTTTGTGAAGCAGTGAGATAGATTGAGATAGCGCAAAGGTTGCTCAGGCTTTAGCAAAGCATTGTAATCTTCTCATATTTTGTGATTAATGAAATATACATATAGTAGGGGTTTTTAGCTATGCCTTTCCCCATAAAATTATTGTTTTATGTGTGATTGAATTCTTTCTCTTTTATGATTTGTGATTTAATTAATCATTTTTTGTTTCCACTGATGAGTAGAGTAGTTTCAAGTCAATTGTTTTAGCATATATTACAATTTGCAGTTTTAATCTACAAGAATTTCTACATGGTATTAGAGCTAGATTTGTAGAAATTTCTACATAGTATCAAAGGTGAAATCACTATAGAAGAGGAGAATATGAGTTTGTCTTTTGCAACGGGCTAAAGGAATTCATAGATCATGATATCCTGAAGTCTCCAACATTTGATGCTAAGGATCTAATAGAGTGGAGAAAGTGTGTGGCAAAGGCCAGAAGGATTATCCTAGAAGGAGTTTGAGATCATATTCTCTTGAAACTCCATGGTAAGGAAACTCCATTTGCAATGTGGAAGGCCTTGATAGACATGTTTCAAAATAGTAGTTACCACAGGAAGATGGAATTGAAGTAAAAGCTCAGAAAGATCAATATGGAGAAGGGCGACTCAATATCGAAGTACTTGGCCAAGTTCACCCAATGTTAGGATGAGATTGGAAGTGTTGGTGTTACCATTGTTGAAGACGATATGGTGAGCCTAGCACTTCTAGGCCTTCCCAAGAGCTAGCTACAGCTATCAGGACTCAGTTAATGGGAGGGAGAAGATACCAAAGTGGGAGCGGTTGTGGTATAACTTAGTGTAAGAAGAGATATGACAAAACACCAGAGATGGGACCTCATTTAGAGAAGTGGAAGAGGAATTTTCACTAGTCAGAAAAGAAAATAAATCCAAGGGAAATATGTCCCAAGGCAAGGAGGGTGGCAAGATCAAGGAATTGTTGAACATCAAGTGTTTTCACTATCACGAGTTCGGGCACTATGCCACTAAATTCCCACAAAAGAAAGCAAGCAAGAATGAGCCTGCAGTAGCAGTAGCAGGTGAAGCTCTAGCTTCACAATTTGAACTTGATTTTACTCTCATTGCATGCATGGAAAGCATTGTAATGGGAAGCATGTTGTATCTCGACAACGGTGCCTCGTTCCATATGATGGGGAATAGATATCTCTTCAGTGAATTGGAGGAGAAAGAGCTCAAGCAGAACATAGAGTTTGGAGATGATGGGAGGTAAAACATGACCAACATCAGTATTGCTAACTTCTAGAGGGAGTCTGGCTCCCCTCTCAGACTCACAGAGGTTATGTTTTTTCTAGGACTAAAGAAGAATCTTGTTTCCATCTTGGCATTAGAAGATCATGGCTATGATGGGTATTTTAGAAAAGGAAAGGTTTTCCTTAGACACATCGCCACGAAACAGGTGAAACAGATCGGTGTGTGAGTCGAGAACTTGTATGCACTTGAGGAGCAAGGGAAAGTTTAGAGACTTGGTGGTTGAGAGGAAGTATGGATTACCTCTCAACATGCAGCCTCAGCAAGTTGTGGAGCAGCCACAATTGGAGAATCAAAGAGGAGAGCAAGTGGAGACATCCACTCAATCAGAGACTTCTAGTAGAGGGAATTTTGAGCCAAGTGGGTAGAAGAAACACATGCATCCCTACCTCCATGTGTGAGGTGAGGTGATATGAAACCTTAGTCTAAGAGTTTTAGAAATTGTATAGGATCCATTGAGGTGTTTTTTGTCTCATGGAACATTACCTTGCTAAGGGGGCCCACAATATTTAGTAGTAGGAGGATCAGTGTCAGTCAGATACTGAGGAGTGCAGAGTAGTGTTGACAGTAGAGTAGGAGGCTTAGTAGCAGAGTTAGCAGCAACATAGTTTTCCTAGTAGACAGTTGCAAACATAGTTGATTCATTTTATTTGGTTTGGATACCTTTTTAGTTGCATATGTTGCAGTAGCAACAACATCAATGACAAGAGTTACATGCAAAACATTCAAAAGGTAACATATCGGGATAGAGTTTAATTCCTTTCTTACTGAGAGGGAATGTTGAAAATAGAAATAAGAAATGTTAAAAATAGCATCAAGAAAAATCCTAATTTAATTTTGTCCTTGAATTAAATTGTAATTCAATTCTCATAGTAACTTGTAATAGTTAACTAAGTTAATTTGACTTAGTTGGCTCAGTTAATTCTAGTTGGGAGTCTATCTAGAGTCATGTAGAGCGGTTCCTAAATTTTAGGGGCCTAGGTTGAATTCTTTTGAGTTGTAATTATTTAATTCAGTTTAACTAATTTAAATTCAGTTAAACTAGTTCCAATTGATGGAGGAATTAGTGGGAGATCTAGTAGTGGGGTGTAAATCGCAGTAGTGGGGTGTAAATCGCAGTAGTGGGGTGTAACCAACATTGATCAACTAGTAATCTGAATATTCACTCATAATTAACTCATGCATGTCATATAAGAGAAAGATCCAGTTGAGATTGGAATTCAGGGACAATGTACTATCAGTTGTATAATCATCTGAATTATACAGGTGGTGCATGCAATCAGAGGAAGGCCTATGATAGATTGAGTAGTTATGGATGAGTAATTTCCCAATTAAATATGGGCTAATTCCCTAGGAAATTGCGCAAGGAAATAGGAGCTTGGAAGGCAGCATATTTGGCTAAGTATTGGATGGAGCTTGTTTGTGAAGCAGTGAGATAGATTGAGATAGTACATGAGTTTCTCAGGCTTTAACAAAGCATTGTAATCTTCTCATATTTTCTTATTAATGAAATATACAGATAGCATGGGTTTTTAGTTGTGGATTTCCCCATAAAATTATTGTGGTATTTGTGATTGAATTCTTTCTCTTTTATGCTTTGTGATTTCATCTATCGTTTATTGTTTCCGCTGATGAGTAGAGTAGATTCAAGTCAATTGTTTTAGCATATTACAATTTGTAGTTTGAATCTACAAGGAATGTCTACAATTTTTGCACTTGTTCCCTTAATTTTGATATATCATGTTGCATTTATTCCTCTTCATCCGTAATTGTATATATTTTTGAGGCCTTAATGGGTGTACAATTTTTTGTTTGGAAGGAATTATGGAACCAAATAATGATATCTATTCTTTACTATTCCCATTGAATCACTTCAAACTGATTTTTCAAACACAAGTTATGCAAATTTAAAAATATACACTTTTTAAGAGCTTGATTTTGAGCTTGCAAATATGGTTGACCTTGAAACTATTGTATATATGTTATTTTAGTCCCCCAAGGCTTGAAATTACGTCTTGAGATAGATCTTTGTGTATTATTTCCAACACCACAAGTCTGACCAAGATTGAATTTTTCATGATAAATTTATTCCAAATCCCCCACAACGACTTTATTATGGACTGGTTTAGTAGAGTGAACTTGTACGAGATGGAAAGTGTCATTGTTTCCACCTTCGGCCCTGAAACTATTACTAGAAAAAGTACAGTCTATGCTCTTTTAATCAGTTTTTATGGATTCAAATATGATCCTCACAGAAAAATTTATGATGATTTTCCCCGAGACACATGTTTGAGACTAAATTCTAGACCATGCAGAAACCCTAACTTCCTTGGACCATATCTCTAAAAATATAGTGAACCAAGGTCAGAAATTGTAACTAGATTTTCATCAAGATCTCATATCCACATAGTAGCAATTTCAGCATCTGAAGCTTCACATAATTTATTTTTTATAATTAAAATGCCACAATGACCTGTTTGAAGTAGCAAAGCCCTAGGATCAAGAGCTATGATACCAAAAGTTATGTAACCATATCACGAAAATAGAAGAAAATATATATCAATGACTTTAAAATAAGCCTCTTCGATGGGGAAACCTCCATTTACATAACATAAATGAACAATTCTTCGATGATTTGAATGACAAGACTTCCTTGGTATATATAGGATTCTAAAGGGTCAAAATATAATTAGGGCCTAAATAACAATAATAATGTAAGGAATCAACAATAACAATAGTGGGCTTCTATGGGGCACATCAATAACAATATCGGGGTTACAGTAGTATTATAGGGACCTAACAACCTCTGCTCAAATTACATCAACCTGTCATCAAACATCCAACCATATAAATCTTGACATAACCCTGGTTCAACAAGTAAGATAGAAGCAATGTAAACCCTAAAACCTATCAGATGCTTCAACAGTAACAATCTAATCAGTCCTATCAACATTACAATCTCATTAATACATACTCTACTTCAACGCTTTCCATCATCGAGCATCACAAATGAGACAACGTCAAATATTTCTCTGCATGTTGATATCACCAAACCAAATAATGCAAGCCTTTTCTCAAAAACCAAACCTCTTTTTGCAGTCCTCGATGATGTCACTGGTGTCTTCACAAACAAGGACAAAATTTCATCTCTGCCACAAATTCCATTTCAACAAATACTGCTCCTTCAAATTTTTTAATAAGAAGATAAATATAACTCTATTTCTATATTGAATATGAGTCTTTAGTCTTTGTCATGACTAGGGATTAAATCACTTCAAATATTAGACACAGGCCTTAGGAATATGTGTCAAAGGATCAACCTAGAATTCAAAAAATCATCAAAAAATTCCTTAGACATGATTCATTCTTGAAGGTATCCTTTGAGTTGATGCTTGAAGATGTATACTTCTGATTTAACCTTGTTATGCCACATACACTAGTGCCTTTATCCATTGTTGTAGATGAGACTCCCATTGTTGCTTTTGATGATATGTTTGAATTTGATCACTATTAATAAGGTCACTATAAACAAAATGTTATTATGACCTTAAAGAAAACCTTAAAGTTAGATATACAAATGTGTTGTACCAACAAGGTTTTTTCATTTGATATTACACAATGAAGGTTTGTTGTACCAAACAAGGGTTTTGTATTGCCATAAAGAGGTGTTGAACGTCATACAAAATAGCCCCTTAATCAACCTTGAATTTTGAGGAATTCAATTTCTAATTCTTAATGTTGCTTCCAATTTTTTCCTTAAAAGAACCACAAAGCTAAAAGAACCACAAAGCTCTAGGTCCAAATTCCCTAGAGACTTTATAACCTCAAGGATCTAAGTTATGCCATAGAGGTCTACTTCTAAAACTTTAAGATATAGCTAGAAATCAAACACAATCACCTTGTAAAAATTTAGATTAGTGCTTCAGGAACTTCAACATGATCTCCATCTTAATTCACAAGTAATCCTTGAATGGATCTATGTTCATCTTGAATAAAAATCCATTGTGGGATGCCTTAAATTACTTCTAATTATGGCTTTCAGTATTACCTTAAAATATATGCCAAGACATCTTTAAAAAGTCCAAAAATTTTCCACACACCTCAAAGAAGGGTTACAACATGTAGACATATAGTTATTGAAGTACCTCAATCTGCACTATATCATAGATTTGTCATAAGAATACTACGAAAAAGTTAGACCATAGGTGCCAAGTCAAGCTGAGTCAGAATCATTTATTAAAAGAGCCTTGAATGATACCTCTTATCTAAACCAGGTATCATAGGTATTGTTAGGGTCTAAATCTACCTCAGGCTGAAGGAAGGCAGGTCTAGGGTAACATCAAACCATGCTTAACCTGGTAGCTAACCCTACCAGGTCGGGAGAGGGCTCTCTCCTTGTCAATCTAAATTAGAATATGGCAAATAGGGCTTGAGATGACTGAAATGAATACTAATTTTAGGCTAGGTATATTTTCTCTGAGGATTTTGTTTGATTTTAATGGTTGGTTGCTGGATCAGATGAGGAAGGCAGCTTTGGGTCCGGGAAATCAACTCAGATTTGCAGAGGTTTCTGTGGGGTGAGGTAGGCAAGTGTTTTAGCACCTTGAAATTGATGTTATGGTGAGTTTAAAGATTGGTGAGGATTTGGAGAGGGCATGCAAGTTTCATGAGTCCTCTTCAAACAACAGAAAACATTTAAAACTAAATGTAACCTTAAGGCAGAGCACTGAACTTCAATGGATTCCACCTATTAATCTTGTTTCATTTAGTTATGCAAAAAAAGATAGATGATGGCACATATACACATAAGAGAAACTAAATAATAGAGGAGAAAACAATTCCAATACACATTACTGCAAGAATCCCACAAAATGCTGCAAATCCCTGGTTCATTTCCTTGCCAAACTACAGAAGTGATTTACAATAATGCTCTATGCATCCACAAGAGTCCAACCGTGACAAATGACTAAGAAAGTACAAGATATAGGCATCAAACCACCTATGCTAGCCATCAGGGGTCGAATCCATGAGTCAAGGAGCTGTTTCAACAAAATCTAAACTAGGAACTGAAAAATAAGCAGTGGAATAGCTTGCCTCTAAAACTATGGAAACTAATTCATTCATCCTCAAATCAATTCTAACTGATGTATCTAGCTCCTCAAGTCATTTTTCATCATCTTTACATCATAGTACATCACATTACATCATATTACATCATTAATTTACCAAAGAGAGAAGAAAAAGTCAACTATCAGCAAACTAGGCGAAATTCTGAGTTTTTAGGCAAAATTGGCAAAATTTTGCCTGATGCGTAGCGCCCTGAGCCTGATGTGCAGCGCCACTTCAAGGCTAAATTTGAAGGCCTTCCACTTCACCAAATCAGGCCCAAGATAGCTTTTTGGAAAGCTCTGCCTGTCTACTTTTTGGAACAACTAGAATTTTTGGATTTGGAGTCCATTTGCCCCTTCAAAAATCATTTCTCCCAAGACTGGTTCCTATGGGTCCAAAAAGTGGCAGAGAGGGCATTTTTTAGGTGTTTTTTTGCCCTTTAGGTGACCCAGATCTCCTCCAAATCTTATGAAACTTTCTGGGTTTCATTATTTTTCCATGAGGAATCCAAAAATGCAAGCCATTTTGCAAAATTCCTAGCCAACTCAATGCGCAACACCGGTGGCGCTGCGCATCAGCTGAAAATTCCTATGTTTTGCATTACAAAATTGTGAAATGACAAAATTTTCCCAAAATTTCTTCAAATTTGGCAAGAGGCAAGCTTACTAATTGCTTTGCTGAGCCAATGAAGCTTCAGCCAAAATTTTAAGTTTATCTTGTTCCTTTTTGGCTCTCAAGGCTCTCTTTAACTTAGCTTTTAGGCTGTTTATCCTTGTCTTGCAAATTTTATTCCAAGCTAAGTAATGATAAGCCATGTGGTGCAACAATTTCTTCTCTTTGTTAGCCTTTTCAAGCATCTTCTCAAGGTGGATATTCACTCTTTCCAGCCATGATTCTCGAACAGCCTCAATTTCTTGCTCAAGGGATGTCATCTTGATTTTTCTTCTTTTTGGCACTTGCCTATTTTCTCTAATTGTTTGCATGTTCATAATAGCTTGTTTGTCCTCTAGTTGCTTGTTATCCTACTCAAGAAAGTTAATGATCCATTTATCCCTCTCAAGATCAAGTGATAAGGCTTGGATTTTAGCCTCTTTCTCTTTGATGATCATATCCTTGAGTCTTGAGCTTTGCGAGCCCAAATTAGTGTCATCTTCCTCAACCAAAACAAAATCCCTATCTTGCCCTTCAGTAGGGCCTTCTTCATGCACCTGTTTCTTTCCTTTGTCTTTGCCCTATACCTGTTTAGCTGAAGAAGAAGGCAAAGCCCCTTTCACCCCCGGTGAAGATAGCATTTGCTTGTGATCCAGTGAAGAAAATGAGACCCCTTCCACCCCTAGTGGAGATAGTACTCGTTTGGTAGTTGCAAAAAGCATCCTAGTGCCTATTTCATAAGTTATAAACACAGGAATATGAGCCTCTTTAGTTTTACTTTTAGGCTCTTTTTGTTGCCCGGAAGGTCCACCTTCCTCTTGAGGATCTGCAAATATTTGAGGCCCTTTGAAGCTTTCATGGGCAATGAAAGTTTCCCATGACACTCCTAATTGAGTGAGCTGATGAAAAACAACAATTTTAATGACAACAAAATGATAAATTCTATTGAGCTGTTGTGGATATGGTTTTCTCTTTGCAATCACAGTCATCCTCTCTATGTTTTTACATATGAAATACGGAATAATCATCATTCTGACCCTGGTGAAGTTCATAATTAATCTGATATGGTAGGCATAAAGTCTGGAGAACCTACCCTCACATGTGAAGTATTTGATGTTGAGTTTCATGAGTGGAACATATCTGTCCTCCAAGAACTTGAAAGGAAACACCCTGCTAAGTTTACCATGATATTTAGCCTTAATATATGGTTCATAATGATGCTTTCTGATATTCTGCCTTTTGTTCCACTTTTCCCCTACATCTGGCATTCTAGTAGCTTCTGCAATAATAGCTGGTGAAAGAGTGAAATTGATCCCAGCAATGTGCACCACATTATTCTCCATGTTTATGACAAACTTGCTTGCTAACTCATGATGGTATTTAAACCTCTCAACCATCTCACAAAACTCAAAGCAAGACTGATATCTGAAACATGTGGTAGCAAGGGGGGAAGCAAGGAGTTCAGTCATGCTAATAGGTTCCTCTCTAATAATTTTTCCACCCTTGTGAGGTCTCCTAGGCTGTACATTTTTTTCCCTGGAGCTGTCACTAAGTGTTTCTTCTTCATAGCTTGATTCACTGATTCTTGTCATGGTGCTTGTCTTAGGGAAGTGAGGTGAAAAATGATAATGGATGAGGACAAGGAAGATGAGTATGAAGAGATTTTACAAATGTGGAATGGAGTTGGGGAATGGAGGGAGAGGTTTTGGAAATTAGGGTTTTATGAAGGGACTTAAGGTTTGATGAAGGGAATGAGTTTTCTTAGGGGAGTGGGATAGGGAAAATGGAATTAATGGATTAATTTAGTGCAATGAAGTATAGAAAAGGGGAAAAAGATGTTGGTTTTGGTTATGGAGTGAAAGTTTTACAATGAAATGGAAATTTATGAAGACAAGCTAGGGTTTGATTTTCAAGATGCAAAAATCATGAAGAAAACATGTAGAAGACCAAATTTAGCTCAAGACCAATGAGAACTTACTTGTAGGAGAGAAATGCAATGTTTTTGAGAGTTTTGGGTGATTTGGAATGGTTTTGGAACTTTATTGGCTGATGCACAGCGCACTAGGCCCAATGCGCAATGCTCTCCTGATGCGCAACGCCCTTGTAATTTTACACTGACTGAAACCTGTTGATACACAGCGCCAAGCTTCTGATGCACAGCGCCAGGCAGATTTGCTAGAAAAATAGGGTTTTCACCTTCTTTTGCTCAATTTGCCTCCAAATCGCAATTTTAGCTCTTCAAGGGTGTTTTGCACAATGAAATAGATGAATAGCACAATTTCACTTTATATATGGATGCCTTTTAATTTTTCCTTATTTCAAACCCACTTTTATAAAGTCTTAGTCACTTTTGCTCAAAAACTCTTTTTTTCCTTTGAAGTATTCTTGATCAATTGATGGACTGATGCATTGATGCTTTTGTTTTTTGCAATGGCTGGAGTTGGCAAGGTGACCAAGAGCAGTTGTTGAACTTATTACGTATAGAAACACTTAAAATTACATAAAATTTGTACATTAAAATATAAAAACTCTGTTTTCACCTCAAAACAAAGTTTTGAGGTAAAAACCATTTATTGAGCATATCATCAGTGAATTTATGATTCTATGAACTTATAAAACCTCTTCATGTGCCTGCTGACCTTTTATTGAGTTTTGGATGACCATGATGGCAAACCCTAGACCTAGTGAGACTAAAACCCTAAAACTGACTTTTGTTAATGAAATAAAACAAAATGACAGTAAATGACCTAAAACATGTGAAAACGAGCCAGCAGGTGAATGTCATGAGGGAAATTGACATTAACCACTACCATCATTTGATCCATGACCTAATGGAATGCAACTGATCAGATGGGACACCTAATATGCATGAAAAAAGAGAAATTTAATCATTGATGGAGGGATGAAGATACTGACACTAACAGGTATTATGTTGAAAGGTATGTTGCATAGAATTGATAAATAGGCTAAATATATATGCCATAGGATAGTCGTAGAAGAGGTTGTAAATTTGTGCCTCAGTGAGCTACAAAAACATACCCAAATGGGTTGAAATATTTCCAGAAGAGAGGTTGCACCTATGTATAGAAATTCTCCTTAAACCAACGAAAAGTACCTCAAATTAATCACAAACATTTTCGTAGGGAGGGGCAAAAACCTTAGACAAAACTACCCATGAATATCATATCAAAATATGATACTTGTAAGCTTAGAAAGTTTGGCCTCCAAATTTTTTTTAATTGATTCGACAAGGGATTCAAACAATGGACTTAACTCTACTTTCGAAAGGGAAAAATGGCCTAAACATGTTCTCAAAACCTAAGCAAAAACCATAACCCAATAGATGTAAACATTAAGCCAAAAACCCTTCAGAAATTTGACCAACTCCTTCTCTAGATTGGTGTCACTACTCAAGGTCATAATCACATAAATAACTTGCACCAATTCAATGTTTGATGCTTGCCCTTGTGGATAAATTGAGTCTCCTTCTATAGTGAAGAAGAGGGGCTCTTATTGAAGCCGGCTTATGAAAATTGGGGGGAAAATTTTGAAATTGAAATTGTAATTTTTGGAGCAAAAAACCTGTTAAACTCACATGGAAAACATAGAATATAGGAAAGATAAATCAGTGAGTGAATATTTTTATTAACATAAGATACACATTTATAGTACAATTGGTGACTCTTTGGATTCAGATCCCAAGGTCTCTTGGACTGCTTGTCCATTCAACTTCCACGCTAACCCTTTAGGATTAGGTGTCCAACATTCCCCCCCTTAATCCGAAGGGTTATGTATGAGTCCAAGAAGAGAGCTGTAATACAAAATGTGCAAAAAATGCATGGCAGCACTAGGCTGAATGTGCTCTATGAAATGTTGGTAAAAAAGGGCGGTGGTTTAAGGATGACCACCAACACTGGAATGCTTAGTGCATTTCCCGGAACTCTTCCAAAACTGGCAAGAAACTGAAGTTTTCTGCTAGAGGAAGTGATCCTATTGTTTTAAAGAGGGAAACCTTCAACCATAAAAGGGAGGTCTCACCCCGCATAAAAGGTAAAACTTCAACCTGTAAAGCGAAGTCTCAACCTGTGATGGTTTAAGGATGACCAACAACTCTGGAATGCTTAATGCAATTCCTGGAACTCTTCCAAAACTGGCAAGAAGCTGGTGTCTTCTGCTAGAGGAAGTGTTCTCAATCTGTGATCACGGGCATCTTTGTCTCTGGCTGCAACTCTGAAACTGGTGTGGCAGGTTGTGGCTCAGGCTCGCTTGATGTGACTTTGAAGCTTGTAGATGACCATCATTTCCCCCCCTGTCAGATACAAGGTGAGAAGATGGAGAAAACTCAACTGCAAGACTGTTCAATACTCTGGAACAAGTTCTGACATGTGTTTGGAATATCTTCTTGGCTGTTGATGCCCATTACCAAGAAGCGATCCATCCAAGATGAATCTTTGTTCTTGCAGGACGTTTGTTTTTGAAGCATCTGTTTGAAGAATGACTGGTTTTATGACAGTGCTTACATGGATGAAGATCAAAACAGTGATCTTTCAAATGGCCAACTCGGTCACAATGTTGGCATTTCACAATCTGTTGTTGTTGCTGCTGTGGAAGAGGAGTAGAATCTGGAACAGCTGAAACTGAACTGTCGTAAATGAATCCAGCACTCTTAAACTGAATGGGCTTGGCATAGTCTGGAATATGAAAGGACAAGTCCTTGTCATATCCAAGACCAGTTCTGTGCTTGTTGTGGACAAGCTGTTCCCAAGGTCTGATGATGAGCTTAGGAAGTGCAGACTGAGTTTCTGCATCTACATGTACACTTGCTGCTTTATTGGGTACTGAATCTAAATGAACTTGAACAATATTGACTTGCTGTTTATGGGAGTCTGCTTCATTGTTCTGAACAGAAACAGGTTCAGAATGATGACTCCACTGTTGTAATTCTTCCTGCTGTAGCTTTGATTCAAGCTGCAAAAACTCAATATTTTCCTGTGCATTTTGTAGACAAAACTGAATGTCTGTGAGAGAAACTTTGCTGATTTTTAAAGCATCATGAGTAGTAGACGATATTAGAGTTCTGAGGAACTCTAATACTTCATTGATTCTGGCCATTTTCTCCAATGTTAAACTTATACTTTAAAATTTGTTCACAGCTATGAACCAATGTCACTGCAAGGTATTCTCAAAATTTGCTCTCCAAAAAAACTACAACAATCAAGTGATATTATTTCTTGAGGAATGAACCAAAAGCAAGATTTTAACTCTACAATTATTTTCCAAATCGCATTCCCAAACAATGAGACTCAAAGGCTACAACAAATAAAATATTTGTTTCTCCATTATGAATACTCTGAAATATGTATCAGCAAGGATGCAAGTTGCTGGAGAATTTTTGAAAGAAATTTGGTTCTTAAGAATTTGGTCTCCCTTTTTTTTTTTTCACTGATAAAACTTTGCTACTAAATCTGAAAAATTCAGCCTCTTCCCAGGGCACATTAATATCTAAAATGCACGAATAGTTCAGTCTTCAACCTGAGTGAATGAGAGTAGATGAACAACTTTGTTGACAAAATATTTTGGCCTTGAATAAACTAGCGCGACCCTCTTGATTTGTAGAAGATTTGAACCTGTAATTAATGGAGAATTCGTCCCTCTAGTTTCACATAGAAAATCCGCTGAAAGCTCTTTATAAATCTGTCTCCAAATTCTAAATGCACATACCTATTAACTCAGCCTAATAAGTGTTTCAACTTCAGAAGAAATCTCACATAGTTCTGGGTGCATCAAAATATATTCACCAGGATTTTCCAGCGTTTCTCTTCAAAAGATTGTCCGAAAGTGAAGTAAGCAGTAAAAAGTTGTAAAACTGAACGCAGGGCCGCAGTTCAACAGTGAGATTGACAGAGTACAGAGCCACTCAATCTACCCCTTTCTTGAATATTCAGAAAGAACATCAGTATACAGACTTGACTTAATAGAAATAACACCATTTTGCATAAAATTCAAACACTTACAATAACATCCCCGTTTCACCAATTGACAATGGGAAAAGGGCCTCTCAATTTGCCCACTCAATTCGAAATCACGACTTCCCCAACAAATTTAGTGATTTCAATGATTTTAAAACCGCCCCAGTTTCCCCAACTGACATGGGAAAAGGCGCATTCAGTCTACCCCTTTCTGTAGCATTCCAAAACGAAAGCAGGACAATCCACCCATAAAAGTTAATCTATAAAAATCCACTTATGAAAACCTATGTAACCCAAAACTGCAATCTTGGGAATATGAAATGGTTTTTAAATCAACCCAAATAGGCGAAATCAGAAATCATGATCTCAGTGACCATATTAGCAACTTCAGTGATGATTTAAGCAACCAATTAGCAACTTCAGTGATTTTGAATTCATAGAACTCGGGAGGATTGTTGAAAATGGGGCAAATTTGGCAATTTCAATGATTACGATTCACCAGAATCCGAAAGATTGCTGAAAACGGGGCAATATGACAGCCCTTATACTGCGCCACTTCATTCTGGAAACAGTGTTGTTCAGAAGGCGATTCATAAGCAATTCTAATGGTGGCGGCGGCCAGACACAGTACTTTTGACAAAAAATCAGATAGTGATCATGGAGATGGCCTCTCAGCCTTTACCATAGCCGTTTTATGTACCACGTTCTATGTTTGTGACTTTCGACAGGTTACTGTGGCCTCCAGAAACTCTGCGACATAGTTGGCTCCAGGTTGAGGTCGATTCACTTCATCACCTATATGCAAAAACTGAGCAACGGTTGCAATGGCTCCCCCAGTTATTTCTGCTTGAACAACACGATCATGCCAAGGGTTGGACTCGATGAGAGACGATGCAGCGCCAGCACGTACATTCCAGAGAAAATATCACTGAGCATATGCAATGTTAAACACCAAATGCAGACCTCTCTGGTCTAACCTATAGGATGGAATTGCTGGTAGCTACGGTGGTGATGGCGGACACCAGCGATATCACCGAGCATAACGGTTGGAGGGCTGATTATTCAGAAAGAATAAAACGTATACTGACACCATCTATATGGGGCAGGCTTCAGGAAACGTATATTGACACCACAACGTTTACTACAGCGTATTATATTATACCATGTCAGAGCAGCGCAGAGGAGCTGTCGGGTGTTGAACATTTGAGGTCATTGGAATGGTTGAAGGCATGTAACTGTGTGAAACTGAAACGCATACCAGGCTTGGCGCTGGCGCTGCTGACAGAGCTCAGACAGCTAGACGTTTCTTTCTGCTACGAGTTAGAGGAGCTGCCGGGTGTTGAACATTTGAGGTCGTTGCAAGAAGTTTTAGGCACGTAGCGATGGTATGTCGATTCAACAGAGGCATTCTTCTGCCTTCCCCTCTGGACCAAGTAATCATTCACCAAATTAATCCTTCAGAGGACAGAGGCATTGAGAACACTGCTCAAGTCAGAATGACAAAGGCCAGTGCTCAGACCAGTTGCACAAAACTACACAGGCCACACATCATGGCTCTGATACCATGTTAAACTCACATGGAAAACATAGAATATAGGAAAGATAAATCAGTGAGTGAATATTTTTATTAACATAAGATACACATTTATAGTACAATTGGTGACTCTTGGGATTCAGATCCCAAGGTCTCTTGGACTGCTTGTCCATTCAACTTCCACGCTAACCCTTTAGGATTAGGTGTCCAACAAAACCCCATAATCATTTATGCTAATTTTAATTTAATTTAGATTATTTTTTCGCATTAATAAAATATTTATTTGACTAGGCCCATTTTATTTTTAATTTTCTTGAATAAAAACAAATTATCTGTAGCATATCCTTTGGGGCTTCTTGGCCAAATATGGGGTTCCAATCTTTAAAGAGGTGTAACTCGTCAACCGTGAAGAATTAAGAGACATACCACCTACCATTGGAATCAACACGACTAAGAGAATCAAATGAGGATGGTCATGCGATCAAAATCAATGTCCTTTGCATCTATTTTCATCAACAAGTATGGGGCATCTAGGGATTGTTATTATTTTTGAGCTTCTAATCAATTCAAGTTGGATGAATATTTAGAGTGTTCAAATGTCAACGTGGAATCAATGAAAAGACCATTCAATAATCTCCCCTTTGTCATTGATGGAAATGAACATACTCCCCCTACGATTACTACTACCCCTTGAATTCATGCTTTTTGATCTTTTCCTAATTTCTCTCCCCCTTTGACATTAATGGAAAATGGTGACTCCTCCTAATGAGATATCTACTTTTCTCTTGCAACATGTCTATCTCCCCCTGACTTGTTATGCCTCTCATAGCCTGCCATAGCTCATTTCACTAGTCAATCTACATTGCTAAAATTATTTTTCTTTGTGACAAAAATAATGAGTTCTTGAAAATTGTCCATGGCACTACTTTCCAAACCTACTGCTCTACATAAGGCTGATTAATTTGCCCATAATACTGATTACTGTACTGATGACTTCTTCACATCTATCATTTTTCAAGTGCCAAAATATATATCTTCAACCATCACTACTTAGACTCTCCCTATTCAATATTCATAGGAAAGGGAGCCATTAAGCTGGATTCTTCATAATAATGTATGAACTAGCTCTGTAGCTGAATCATCCTGAATCTTGACATCTTCCAATGTACTTGTTGATTCATCATAGTCTTGTGACTTTAGAAATCCCGAGAACATAACTGCTAAGACTTTTTCATTCACCTAATCTTCTTTCTTTTCATTCCTTCTCCAAACCTTCTTGTACCTAATATCATTGTTTTACTTCATATATATGCAATAATGGGCTATGTGTCCATAGTTATTGCAATTGAATCATTCTATGTGATCCTTGAAAGACAGAGAAACTGACATATATTTTTTGTTGATTAAGTCTTTTTGAAATTTGTCCTATGATCCTCCAAACTTTCTTCTAGGGTTTTGATCATTTTTGCAATCCCTATCCATATGCTCGAAGTTAGAACATGAGAAACAATAACCATTAAACATACTAAGGTACCTAGATGAGATGTCTTGTCTTGACAGTCTTCTATAAATATTCTTTCTTGGAGGAGGTACAACCCGTTGTTAATATTTATCCTTGATTACTTCAATATTACTTGTTGGATCAACATTACCTTTAATCTTCTTTTGACCTTGATTTTACCTTTGAAGGATCTTGTTGTCAGGCTTCTCATAAATGTTGGTGTGTGGGGCTTGGAACTTGTGCCTTCATTGCATGGAATTTCAGTTACTTCTTTCGCCTTCATCATCAGTCGAACAATGACATTATTATTCCTTTTTTCAATCAACAATTTCTCCTTCTTCCATGTCCTAAGCTTGTCTATTTCAGTTAGAGAAGCAACAAATTCTCTTTGCTTTTGATCAATATCTACCTAAAACTGGCTTTTCACAACTTTTCTTCTTTCTTCTACCTTCTCTACTCACAGTTTTAAAAGGGTGACATTTTTCTTTTCTTTGTTAAAATATTTAATTTGTTCCTTCTGCCTTTCACTTTCCTTTCTGAGCCTATTTATTTAAGCTAGAGATGAAACAATTTCCTTATACTTTTGACCAACTTCTGTTATATATTTCAAAACAAATCCCTCTAACTGGCTTGTCATTTTTTTCTATTTCTTTTAGCTTCTTGCACTTGAAGTCTTAGAAGGGAAACTTCTTCGAATATTTGATTTCACTTCCTTGCTTTGTTAAGATCACATAAGGCACTAATCAATTCTCCCTCCATGTTGATTATTTCTTCTTCTTCTTCATCATCTACTTCAACTGAATCACAATCATCATCATCATCTTCATCCTAACCTGCAAGCTTCTTTGAGTAGAGATCATGGACCTTCTTCCAAATACTTTTGTTTGATGAGCATTGATCTACCTTGGCTTTTACAGGGTCTGGCAAAGCTCTTAGAATTAAATTCATTGCTTTTGTATTGTACCTTGTATATTCATCGATAGATGTGTCTCCGAGAACAATAGAGTTCAAAACATCACTTTCATGAGATTTCAAATAGGCTTCCATTATGTATTCCCATATTTCATATTTGGCTTCATCGAACTTGGGAGCTAGATAGCAAACTTGACTCTCTTCATTTTCTATAACTGATTTGGAGACTATTGTGATACTAGAGACTTCCTTTGAAAATTTGGATGCATGCTTCTTTGATTTTCCCATCTCTGCACTTCTGAGATCTTCCTTCCAACTATTAAGTTGTAACTCTTGCTTTGATTCCAATTGTTGGAAATACTAAGAGGGGGGTGAATTGGTGAATCATTATTTCCCTTCAATTAGTTAATTTTAATATCCATAGCATTAATTAACATTAGTGTTAGATCAAACATAAAAAAAATAGCAACACCATTAAATAATTCAAAACATCAGAGACAATACACCATAAACTTTAGGTGGATATCCTTATGAGAGAAAAACCACTGAATGCTTCTTAATATAGGTATTTTATAGGTTACATCAATAGAAAGCTACAACTTCCAAGATTCTATAGCTACAACTAGAAGGAGGCCCCAACCCCCTGATTTATCAACTCCAAATAAAAGGAAACTCCAATGCCCTAGTTTACTAGCTCCAACTGGAAGGATACTCCAACACCCTAATATACAAGCTCCAACCTGAAGGAACCTCCAACTCCCTAATTTATCAGCTCTAACTTGAAGGACACTCCAATGCCCTCCATAGTCTCTAACCTGCACTAGCACCACCTTGTCACCCTAAAGTGTTCTTAGGCTCCAACCTAAAGGAGACTCTAATCTCCTACCTTACACCACCCTGACACCTTTCTCAACAAGCTACCACTTTCCCTGAAGACTCCAACCTTCAATTTGCCACAATGTACAATGTTTCATGATTTTTAGAGTGGATCCACATGTGTTCAGTATCAATACAAAAAAAAACTACAATACTATATTTTCTCAATCAAATCTACTTTTGCTCAATATGTACATAAATAGTAAACCCTAGATTCAGTTAGCCTTTGCTCAATTTCATCAATATTTCATCAAACATCCAACCATATAAATGCTAACATAACCTTGGTTCAACAAGCTAGATAGAAGCACTGCAAACCCTTGAACTCATCAAATGCTTCAACATTAACAATCTAATTAGTCCTCTCAACATTACAATCTCATTAATACATACTCTACCTCAACCTTTTCTAACATTAGACATCACAATTGCGACAAGATCAAATATCTCTCTACATGTTGATACCACTAAACCAAAGAATGCAAGCCTTTGCAAAAAAACCAAGCCTCTTTTTGTAGTCCTTGATGATGTGACCAATGTATTCACAAACAATGACAAAATTTCATCTCTGCCACTAATTCCATTCCAAAAAATATTGCTCTTTAAGATGCCTTAATCAGAAGATGAATATAACTCTATTTCTATAGTGAATATGAGTCTTCAGTATCTATCATGACTAGGAATTAAATAAATTCAAAGATAAGACACAAGCCTTAGGAATATATGTCAAAGGATCAACCCAGAATTCAAAAAATCATCAAGGAACACCTTATAAAGGCTTCAATATTGAAGGTGTCCTTTGAGTTGACATTTAGAGATGTTTGCTTATGATTTGACCTTGTTCTTACACATACATTGGTGCCTTTATCCACTGTTATAGATGAGAGTCCCTTTGTTGCTTTTGATGCTAGGTCTAAAGCTAATCACTATTCAAAAGATCACTACAACTCAAATATTAATATGACCTTAGATAAAACCTTAACCATGAAAGTTAGGTATACATTTCTACTATACCAAAAAGGGTTTTGCAATTGAAAATATACAATGAAGGTATGCTATACCAAACAAGGGTTTTGTATTTCCATAAAGAATTCCTAAACATCCTACAAAATAGCCCTTGAATCAACCTTGAATTGTGAGAATGTCTGTTTCCAAGTCATAGGTTAGCTTCAAATTTCTACCTTAGAATAACCACATAGCTATAGGTCCACATTCCCTAGATACTTTATAACCTTGGGGATCTAAGTTATGTCATAGAGGTATACTTATAGAACTTTCAAATATAGTTGGAAATCAAACACAATGACCTCGCAAACTTTGGATTAGGGCATCTTGAACTTCAACAACTTCTTTGTCTTAATTCAAAAGTAATCCTTGAATGGACCTTTGTTCATATCGAATGAAAAGCCACTGTGGGATTCGTTAAACGAATTCATATTAGGATTTAAGTCTCATCTTAGAATAGATTCCAAGACCTATTCAAAATAGTCAACAAATTTACCACAAACCTCAGAGAAGGGTTACAACATGAAAACATATATCTACTAAAGCACCTCAATCTGCATTACCTCATAGATTTTTCATAAGAATGCTATGAAAAATTTAGATCACATGTGTCGATTCAAGTTGAGTCGGAATCATTCATTAAAATATTCTTGAAGGACACATTTGATCGAAACTAGGTGTCACCAGTACTAGGCCAAAACGTATATTGAACATAGTTGATAAATAGGATGAATATATATGCCACATGATAGTCCTAGAAAAGGCCATAAATTTGTGCCTCACATTAGAGGAAATTTTAGCCTAAAAGTGCCCATGAAATTTTAATGTAATTTTCATGTCATAATATGTAAACCAATCAAATCCTTTAAATTTAAAAAGAGGCACATGCAAATATTTTGGAGGGAAAATAAGAAAAGCTACTTTTTTAATTGTATTTTTGGCTTCTCTCTATAGGTTTACTGAAATTTCAACTGTAGACACTCGTTGGATGCAGAGTTAAATTCCACATCCAACAAGTACCCCTTACGTATACGTTTTAGAAGACCCACATTGATGAAAATTTAAGATAAATTTAAAAAGAGTGTTAAGACAAAAATACAATTAAAAAAAGTAGTTATATTCTTTTCCCTCCAGAATTCATCTCTTATTTTATTATTTTAACTTTTATTTTATTATTTTTTCTTAGGAGGCCACTTTTAAGTTGAAATTTCCTCTAATGGTGAGCTACAAAAACAAACTCAAAAGGCCTTGAAATCTTGCTAGAAGAGAAGTTGCAACTATGTACAAAACTTCTCCATAAACCCATGAAAAGTACCTCAGATTTATCATAGGCATTTTCTTGGGGAGGGTTGAAAACCTCAAACAAGAATCCCCATGAATATCAGATCAAAAGATGATACTTGTAAGCTTAGAAATCTCTTCCTCCATAAAAAAATTGCTTGATTCTACACGGTCTTAAAATAGAAGACTTACCTCTGCTTCAAAAAGGGTCGAATGGCCTCAGCATGTGCTCAAAACCTTAGCGAAAACCATAATCGAACAAACATAAAAATCAAGCCAAAAACCCTTCAAAAAATCGATCTACTCCTTCTCCATATCTTCTCAAGGATGTAATCACATAAATAACTCACACTAGATCAATGTTTGATGCTTGGCCTTGTGGAGAAATTGAGTCTCCTTTTATAGTGAAGAAGAGGGGCTCTTATTGAAGCCAACTTATGTAAATGGGAGGGATAAAATTGAAATTGAATTTGAATATTTTTGTAGCCAAAAACCCCACAATAATTTAGGTCAGTTTTAATTTACTTTTGGTTTCTTTTCCCCATTAATAATATCTTATTTTGACTAGGGCCATTTTATTTTTAATTTTATTGAATAAAAACAACTTCTTTGTAGCATATCCTTTAGAGCTTCTTAACCAAAAATGGGGCTCCACTATTTAAAGAGGTCTAACTCCTCAACCATGAAGAATTAGGAGGCGTACCACCTACCGTTGGAATCAAAACAACTAGGAGAATCAAATTAGGATGGTCATGTGATCAAAATCGTTGTCCATTACATCCATTTTTTTCAACAAGTGTGGGGCATCTAGGGTTTATTATCATTTGGAGCTTCAAATCAATGCAAATTGGATGAATATTAAGAGCATTATAAGATCGATGTTGGCATCAATGATATCACCATTCAATAGTTGTTAATTATAGTACAGTAATTCAATGTAAGTGTGTTTTAGATCCAGGCTTGAGGTGGTCTCTAGAGTCAACCTATTATGTCTTTGTGGCCTGGTTGAAGCGACATATCAACGCTGGGAAGAAAGGACAGATTTATTGGGGAACACATAGACCTCTTGTCATCTATGTTGTAGTGGCTACAACCACCCTAAAATTTTTTGGCTCGCATGCAAATTTTGGAGCCTACTTCGGATCTTGCGATCGATTATCCTTGGCCGCTTGTTGGTAAGTTGATGATTTCAAGCTCCCCTCTTTGATCTTAAGAGTTTTTATCGTTCTCATCTTCATGCAGCATGTGTCATATATGAGCACAGGGGTTGTTGTTTGTCATACAAAGGGAATGTTGTCTTGCTTCAAGGGATTTTTTTGTGTATGAGTGGTTGTCATCACATAGACATGTTTCACACTCACCTCATGCACTCACCTCACGAAGGCTGTTGCATCAAGCAAAATATGTCTTATATATTCTCGATGGTCTACGTTGTGTAACTAAGTGTTCGTGTGTGATCACAGTCGATTTCTATCAATGTTTGCATATGTTTCACTGATCCCACACTTAGCCATTTTCCCAAACAGCCTAGTCTCATCCAGCTTCCCGGAACTATGCACTTTGTTTTTGCAACCATCAACCAACCCTCCTTGCCTGCTGAAACCCCATAATGCATAGAGACACCAACCTCCCATGCCTGTTGAAACCCTATAGCCCGCAGAGGCCCCAGCCAACACTTCTCTCCAGAAATGCGCAGAGTAGTCCAACTACATTGCACTCAGAAATTGCGCAGAGGTGTCCTCCTGGTACCCTTGTCCCGCAACAGTTCTTTGATCCTCAAAACTGTGCAGTGTTGTCCAATTTGTCATGTCATTCTTGCATGTAGAAATTGCGCAGACGGGCCTCCCAAGGCCTCATTCCGGCAGAATTCACTGTCTGCTGAAATTGCACAAATCTACCTCTCAGTCTCTATAGGAAAATGTGATATGCTGAAATTACTTCCAAGGAGTAGAGGAGAAGGACCAAGGAAACGAGTAATGGAAAAGATCAGGACTGCATGCAAACTCCGTTGGATGCATGATCATCTTGAGGGTAAGTATGGTAAGTATAGAACATCTTTCGAACTACACCTCTTAGTTGAGTTTGTAGGACTGCTTGTCATTGTCATATCATCATGTCCTCAGTAACATGCATGTGCACAAACATGAAAAGTCACTTTATATGTTGCTTCTACATGTCGTGCTTCCTTTTCACTTGTTCGACCAATTGTCATCTTTCACATGTTGAGTGCTATGTCATGCTTGTGGCCTCGTTCTGGTGGTGTTCAAGGTCTTCACTTTGCATGCACATGTTGTGTTCGCTATGTAAACATCCGTCACACTCACACACGAACTTGTATGCACTGTCACGCAAGCATCGTTGCGGTTGTCCAACGATCTATCACAAGCATCATGCTTGTCGTTTGCACCATTGGCTAGTCATGTTGAGCATGTGTGTCTTGATGGTTTGAGGTGTCTTGTCGTCAAGTCATGTGAGTGTGTGTTTGCAAGGTTGCGTATACACAAATTCGCTCACTCACACACTTAGCCACTTTGCTGAAGTTCTGACGACCAGATCCCCCTCTAATAGTCGGACCTTCACCCCACCATCGAATCAACCGACTATCACTAAAATAACGTAGAAACATCCAACAAGCCATTCCAAGTTGTGCTCCTAGCAAGCTGATCAATCAACCCTCCTGCTGGTCAATTGGAGAGTTTGACCGGATAGTCACCCTGGGACTAACTCCCCTAAAAAATTGCAGAGGCTATAGACCTTTCCCGCTTTGCTGACTGAGAAAATTGCATAGATAGCCCAGATAGACACCTGATGCCTGTCCTTGTCTCCCTCATAAAACTACGCAATTTTCCCAGCGACTCACCCAGTCAGCCAGCCAGCTGCTCACCCAGAAAAATTCACATATTTCCTGAGCAAGGCACCTACAACCCAGTAGTCCGCTCATCTAAGAAACTACACAAAGGTGGTTAGCAGGTCAGCCTCCCTGCAACTACATAGATTTTCTTGCTAGCAGCTCCCAACAGCTCGCTGCCACTTCCCTCCAGAAACTATGTAGTTTTTGTTGCCAATCTCCCGCTATCAGCTCCCTCTAGAAACTACGCAGATTTGTCTGCCAAGCCTTCCTGCAGCCCACACTGCTTCCCTCCAAAAATTGCACAGATTTGTCCTCTAGCCGAGCCATACCTCGTGGACAATCACTGCCAATCCTGGTCCTGCACCGGCGACACTCGCTAGATTTTGATGTGTCGGGGCGGGCGTTAGCCACTGGACGAAGGAAGATTCTAGGATGGATGTGGCAGGTAAACTAGAGCAGATAGCAGCTCACTTTGATGGCGCCTTAGGGTGGGCGCAAGGTCTGTAGATTGCTCATCTCCATATCCCAG
This sequence comes from Pinus tabuliformis, assembly GCA_031772625.1. NCBI lineage: Eukaryota > Viridiplantae > Streptophyta > Pinopsida > Pinales > Pinaceae > Pinus > Pinus tabuliformis. The sequence goes on from CM062817.1 coordinate 434,199,201, forward strand.
TGATTTCTGCGCATTTTTCACCAGCAGTGCCCGGAGCCTGCATCCTAGCCCGAAACTTGCCTCGCGCAGTTTTGCAACCTTGTCCGCTCTCGTGGTCACCCACACCCAAAAATGATCATGCATCATGGTAGGCTAAGAGATTTTTGGATTTGATGTCGTCTCATCATGAGTGACTATAGATACAGGTACATGAAGGAACATGACGTGATGATAGATGGGATGAATAAAGGGAGTACATGCAAAAGGACATGTTCACAAATGAACAAACAAATGATGCATGCGAAGAGATGTGTTTGCAAACAGACGACCATGTGAAGAGGTGTCTGTGGATGGATGGACAGATGAACATGCGAAGATGCGTTCGTAGACAAACGAATGGACGAACATGTCAAGTATGCTAAAGCACAGGCAAGGAGCAACATGCACATGCAACATCAAGCGAACACAATGACCATCGAGGACTCCACACGCCTCGACATGTAGAGGTGAAGCTATGATACACCAAGAGGACATCCATCACTTAGCAGCACTGCAGCTCGACATGCACACCAGCAACAACAAGAACATGCCAACGTTGTCATGTCAAGTCGTGTCATGATTCATGTCAGGCCACATCACTACTGTGGGTCATACTGTGTAAATCAATGTAATGTAACATGGAAGTCCAAGAGACCCACTTGTAATCTGAAGAGTCATGAAAGTCAAACAATCATGAGGGAAATTGAACAGTCACAAGGGCCAGTTTTACCCTTGGCTATAAATAGCCCTCATTTGTACATGCAAAATACTTTTCACCTTGGCTCCTCCCTCATAGTCGTGAGAGTCCGTAATCTTTTCTTTGAGGAGCGAGCAGTGACTCCAACGCCCCACCCATCAGGTTAGTGATGTAATGGTGTACCGATGTGTCGTGGAACTTTTGCTTAATTCAGAAGCCTGCTAACAGGCCAACACGTTTTCACACATGTATTGTAATTGTTTGTAAGACTTATCTTGGAACACTTGTAATGCATGTTGCTTTAACTTGTGTTAAACAATTGAACTGTTTCGGTTGCTCTAATACATATGTCTATGAAAATGTGTTGTATAAGTTTTTAACGTTGTCTTGCTCGTGTGGGCCGCCTCACTGGACATCAGACAAAACCTTTCCCATAAACTTGTTATAACGACTGTCACACTCGTGTGGACTACTATGCTAGGTGTTGTACGTGCTACCATTTCATTGTGTGTTTGTGACTACCGCATCTGTGTGGACTCCTTCGCCGGAAGCTACGCATGTCCTGTGTGTTGTGTGTCTCTGACAAAGTTGGGACTCTTCCCATTCAACTAGACACTCACCTCCACCCTCTCCCTCCACTGTGAAATAACCTTGACACAAGTAAAACTAGCACTCACCAGGGACGCAAACCTCGTTGTTTGAAGACAAAGTAGACCACTCTCTTGTGTCAACAAGCAAGAGCTAAGGCATATCTTTAAGATAATGGAAACCAGGCCATCATACCGGATGGGACTCCCACACCAAACGGTGTGAGGTCTAGTTTGGACTTCATACTGGGGAGATCCCCTGATGTTGGCGAGTCTAGCACCATCAACATTCTGGTACTAGAAGGATGGCCAGATGACAAGGTGAGTTGTTACATCTTGTTTTGAATCTTCACATATCTGTCATGGATATCATTAGACTCATCCCTCCACGATGTTTCTCTTATGTCGAACCTCTCAACATCACGGGGGAGTTTTTTGATCTCTTGTCAAATTCACGTATGTTGGTGAAGGCGAAGTGGCCTGGCCTAAGTACTTACAAGACTTCTATGCATTTATTGATGAGGAAGATGACTTCTCTAATGAAGAGGCCACTTTCTTGCTTTCACGCACACTTTGTGAATCCCCACAACGATGGTGCAGCAACCTGCCACCCGACAGCTTGCACTCACTTGAGCAGTTTTGTGATCTCATTGAATCTACTTTCCATCATTTTGATTCGGAACCTCTTGACAAAAAATTATTAAAATAATGGAAGACTTTGCAAGAATCGCCTATGGATTTTCGGCAACGCTTCTGTGTATTGCAATTTCAAGCTTCAAAAAGTCGGATGAAATTTCAGCGTCTCATGCACAGATTTGAATATTTCCTTACCAAATCACTGCATCCCAAGATGAAGTTGAGGTTCAATCCCCACTTAGAATACTTTGGTGATGGAGCTGCGTAATCACAAACGGACGTAGTCCCTGTCACAAGTGACTTTCCACCATCCCCTCATTAAACAGCGTCACCACCGTAGAGTGATGTGGGAGAACATGCATGCACATCTTTTCAACAGTCATATCCTCCCAGCATCACTTCTCTCAATTTTCGTGCAAATTTGGTTGCGAAGCCCATGTGTTGTCACATGCCTTTGTTACAACAACCTTTGTCTTTGTGTTCTTATGATCTTTCTGATTGCATTGTCTTTGTGTTCTTCCATTCCGGACTCTACACCTATTGTGAACGAGGATCAAGCCATCAACGGAGTTGGTGTTGCACAACCAACCTGCACTATCATTCATGATATGTATGACTAGGAACCTAAACATCAACCTGCAGCGAAGGATGATCTCCTTCTATCTGCACCTCCTTCGCTTTTCCTTGACATCTTTGGTGATACTGCCATCTTTGATTTTCCATGTGTAAATCCACCAACTGGTGCACCCATTGTTGATCATTCGCAGAACACACCAGATGTCAGCTTATCATTCAACAACGGAGAGGAAAAATCATTCGTTGAACATCCACTTGATTTTTCATCTGCTTTTTCTGGAAACGTAGAGGGTGAACATTCTTGGTTCTCATTTGCCCCTTTGTGTGATTCATCAAATCATAAGAATGCCAACAAACATCCTGAATTTTCTGATCTTGGTTGTCGTGATCTCTGTACTTCATCATTTGACATGATGTTGATTCACTCGTTGTTAATCTGTCTAAGACACTGGTCTCCGATGATTTATCTATTGACAAAGAGGGAACCCTGCAGGCTGTCGAGGCACTTCAGTCTGCGCTAATGGTTATGTCAGGCCCTCGCTATCCTGAGGTTAGTTTCACTCCTGATCAGAAAAATTGTGAAACACCCTAGGCTACTCATCACTCATCTATATACCCTGAAGATCAATCCAACACTCAGATTTTTCTTCCTCCACTTGAACCACACGATCCCATCGCTCGTGCATTGGAGGAATCTTACACATCAAGCAGACATGCGCGACACAAGTTGTCTTTGTTTCTCTCGTTTTCTTGCATGTCACAGTCAAGAGTATGTTTTTGCTTAACATCTGCATGCAGTGTTGCACAACACCATGGTAAGTCCACGGATTGCATGTCATGCACTTACACTCAGTTTTGCTCCGTGGACGCATTTAATCTCGGAATGTGTTGCTATTCATTGTTATATATTTTATGTGCACTGGTTCACTCGATTGTGTTTCTCACGAACCATGCCTTCACCAACATGGGTCGGCCAATGCATCGATGGCTGCATCGGAAGTATCACTTCAAGTGCGCAGACCCATGCATTGTTTAGCATAGGATTAGGAGTAGTGTTTGCTTCCTTGCTTTACTTTGCTTTGCATTCTGGTTTTCTTGCTTACTTGTTTTTCCTTCGCTTTACTTCTGTTTTTTTCTTTTTGATTTCTTCTCTTGCTTGTACCCGTAGGTTAGCCTCATGTGAAATCATGTTTGGCTCTCAAGACAAGCCGGGAAAATCTAAGAGGACTTGTACAACTATCAACATTTGGTTATTTGTTGTCCTCTCTCTTATGAAGAACTTGTTGCCTTAATTCAGTGATTCCTCGATGAAAAATATGTTATGTTCAAAGTGATTCTTGGTGAAAAGACAACATCTAACTAGCACTACCTACTCTAGTCAGTAGACTATGGAACCTTCCCAATGGACAGGAGCAAGAGAAAAACATATCAAATTCAACTTCAATGTCCTTTTCACTTTTTAATGAATATGTTTCCTCAAATGTAAACTTTCTACTCAAATTTCTAAATGTATTTGCCTTACATAAAGGATAAGATTTTGTCATGTTTCTTGTTTTCATAGTAATTGAGAACCAACAAAAGTTGTAGACATGGCTAAATGTTTTATTAAAAAGGAGATTTTTCACCCCTTTTAAGTTGAAAAATCAATAAGTAGGCAAGTAGAAAAGCATGCTAATAAGGAAATCTCTTTTGCCTAAGAAGCCTTGTTCACAAGAAGGTGACAAACCCAAATGATAAAGAAGTGACATTTATCATTGTTCATATATTAGTCATGTTGTCAATAAGGCAATCTCCATTGCCTTAAAAACTATTTCACAGGAAGATAACAAACCTAAATAACAAGGCAATGTTTCTTATTGGTCAAATGTAATGTACCTAGGGAAGATAATATGGGCCACCAAGGGAGGTACCCAAAGGGATAATAAATGTAATGTGGCCATATTCATGGAATAAGCGCACATTAGTTAGATAAAATAATATAAAAATGAGTAATATTTGGCACAAACCCCTTATAAATGCTCATGAGAAAGTATAATACACATATCATTATATTGAGATAAGTTGGATGTTGATCATTATGATTGACAAGCATGGCTCATGAAGTTATTCATCCCAAAAGGAGTAATTGATGGTGTTACTCTGCCTTAAGATTTTTCTCTATATCTTGGTATTATTATTATGTGTATGCATTCATTTTTGGGGTTTATGGGTTCTATCTTGTTTGTAATTCAAGTTCAATAGCTAAGGATCACTATTAGAGAGTTAGGGTTCACTACATTCACATCACAAACAAAATGAGAATATAGAGTGAACTCTAAGGGTAGGGTAACACTATCAATTACTTATTATGGAAGGAATCACTTGTTAAACCATGTTATGCGATAATGATCAACATTCAATTTATTTCAATACAACTATACTCCATTGTATTTACACTTTTTCATCGGTATTCTTAAGGATCTATGCTAATTACCCTTTATTATTATATTATTTTTTCCAACTACATAATGGATCTATTCCATGATTATGGCCACACCCTTTTGATACCTCCCTATATACCCCATATTATTCTCCTTAGGAACATTACATTCCATTTCCTTGACATTTGCTTAATCATAGATACCATCAATTTTTTTTTTATAAAATATATATTAATATGAAATAGAAAGAAGTAGGTCCATAAGTTGGAAACGCTGACACATGAAGTACTTTGGTTGTTGGAGATATTCCTTCCAGCTATTATCCTCAATAATACGCTTTGGTGTAGTGGATTTTGAATTTTCATTTTCATGATTGGAGTGAAGCGACCTATTTTGTACCAACCTATAGGCAATTAATATAGAAAATGAATCCACTTCTCCTCTTTCTATTATACTAAACTATCAACCCTATCATTCAAGATATAGTTCAAACAACCTAGCAGTTTGCAATATCTTCTAATCTAAAACCAATGAAGAAAACAAATTAGAGAATGAAGGGAAGTTTGGAGTGTTATAGATGAATGACGCAATTGTTGACAAGATGAAAAAAAATAATAAAGACGTTAGAAGAAAAGGGAGGGCAAAACTATTGAAGAGGTCAAGTAGGTCTTCCATCTGATTCTATCTTCTTCTTTTTTTGTAACTAGGCTGAGCCTAAGTTGGAGCCAACCTGCTTTTTGGTTGGAAGAAGCCCGTTCCACCCACAATGGGATGCTTATCACCAAGATTATACAAGGCTCAATCAAGCCTGAATGCACCTTGGGAAGTTTAATACGCCCAAAGTGGCTTCAACTCCTCAGCCCCTCCCCATGAGGTTGAACCTGTGAATTGGCGGGGACTAAACCCCACGCAAACCAACTGGTCTACACGTCATGGGTTCCATCTTATTCTATCTATATTTAAAAACATATTTTAGGTTTTGCTCACTAAGTATGATGATTATGGGCTTTAGATTAAAGAAAATTGTTTGTTACATAGCTTAATCATTTTATTACTTCAAAAACTTGTAGTAAGAAGGTTAAATGTAACAACCATTGATTTTTTACCTTTTATTTTTTTTCTAATTATAATGAGTTTTTACAAGTGCCTTTGGTTGGATATGTACCAACAATTGATTTTTTTCTTCTAATTATAGTTAGTTTTTACAAGTTCCTTTCGTCGGATATGATGAGGTCTTTTAGCTAGGTATATATGATTAACGAGCTTTGAATATTTAGAATTTCAGGTTTTCAACTAATATATCACATGGCAAGATTTTAGCCAAGGAATTGCATTCATCCAATGAACGGTTCATAAAAAACTTTTACACCACATGAAATGAAGTGTGGTCAGATTGTTGAACCATAGAAGGGTAGTCCAAATTTTTCATTGTTGTGATAGATAATGTGAAAATGAAATTTTAAGCCCCATCATGTAATTTTATTTTAATTGGAAAAGGAATAACATTTTTTAATATTAAGAATCAATTTTCTAAAAACCAATAACCTATATATCATTATGTTCTATGAATTTTTCTAAAATAAAACGAAGGTTGAGCTCGTGGTACACTCATGTTAAATGTTACAATCAATGTAAATGCTATAATATCCACATCTATTTTTCAAATTAAAAAATGACCTACAAAGGGTTAGTAAATAATTATTTGAAGTTTTCATTTATTTACTTTTTCAAATTGAAAAAGGACCTATGTATTATTAGTAAATAATTATTTGAAGTTTTTTTTTTTAATCAATATAGACATCACTCACTCGTCTATATAAACAATAATACTTTCTAAATAAAATATTTGTCCAAAGAATGGTATATTATCTCTTCACCATTATGAGCATTCCAAAAAAACAAGCTCTCAAGTTTAATGTTCCAACAGAAGTAATCATACAAGCTTTATAAAGGGTAACAACAACCCTTCCTATATTCACCTTTATGTCCACCAAACTATAGATAAACATTGAGTATTTTCTTAAAGTTAAAATTGTCCCCTTATCAAATTACCCATCTATATATGTCTAAATTTGCATTTTCTTCACTTTTCAATCTTTGAGATTCGAGAACCTAATATCTTCACTTTTTAATACCTTCACTTTTCAATCTTTGAGATTCGAGACCATAATAACAATCCTTCCAGATTGGAGTTCTATGTCCACTAAATTGTAACATCTTGCAAGTGGGAAAATAATTTTTCCAACTAATATTAAAACTAACCCTAACCCTAAACTTAAACCTAATTGAAAAAAACTCAATAAAAAAACATTTAAATATTTATTTGAAGTTAAAATTTGGGATTGTCCTTCTGTTTATCTCATGATTTTGCATATGCCTAATGTAGCAATTTCATCACTTTCCCACCTTAATAAATTAATTAACTCATGTATCCCACAAGGATAGTCGGGCACAATTTTTGAATTCCTCACAAAGTAAGGAGACGAAGTAAGTTAAACATGTAACAATTAGATTTTATTTTTATTGATAAATTTAAGTTGAACCGATACAAATTTTTAGACATAGTTAGAGTTCTACCATAATCCCAAATTTCATATATGTTAGAACTTTGTTTTCCGAAGTTTTACTCATTCTAAACCGACCCAAACCAGATTCTTCACAAGTTTATCCGAATTCTAACCAATTGGAACTCTAACTTCTTGGATTGCCAAATTTCTGCAGGAGAAAGGAAGACTGCTAAATGATTATATTGCTCCATGATGTGGCCGTTCAGTTTTACTTGAATTTCTTTTTTAAGATGTTTCTTTTTACTTGAATTAACTAAGTATAGATCTGTCTTAGTTCTGAATTTGTAAAGAAATCAGAGATTTACAATTGTAGATATTTAATAAATCGGGGGTTAAGATAGATCTATGTTTCAATTTCACAGAAAGTTTATTGTTCCCCAACCGATTGGAATATGTACACTACATCCATTGAGGTGTTCCCAAACAAATTGGAATATATCCACTACATCCATTGAGGTTTTTGTTATGAGTGCAAGTGAAATGAGAGTAACTTGTAGCTATAGCATCGACAACATGGCTAAGCTGTTGCACTTCTATGTCACAGATGCGATCAAGATATTCAGTACGATCAGTGTCTCTGTTGTAGAATATTTTAACCATGACGAAAATTTCAGAGGCTTCCAGGATATTTCTTTTCTTACATTGTGTACTACTACAACGGATGCATCAATAGATTGTCAATCACGATAGCCAGTCAATTGAGCACGATCTTGCCTATTAAAAAGCTAGCTAACTGCAGCGTTAGCGGACATTATAATGTCCACTAGAAACTTGAATTTCATAGGATACTAGCAATAATCAGCCACAATTCGAAAGCTCAAAAAAGTAGAAGCCAAATTCTGCAATTGTAAGATGAGATTGAGGAACTTTAATTTCTAGGTTCCGTGCCTAAAATACTCTGCCTGAAGGGTTTTAGTTTGTATTGGTTACATAAAGGTCCACATCATTGTGCTTTGCAAGTTCAGCTTTTAGATGAAATTTTGCAGACTAGAACATTGAACAATTATGGTAATTGCATAATTCCAGTCTGCAGGGGGTCAAGTTTGGTAACATAACAATTTTGTATGCGCTGTAATGTCTCTTCAAAATGAGAAGACATGTTATGTCTTATTATCAACAGACAGTTCGGAAGGCATTGAATAATCAGTATATGGAGATAACAAGGAATCTAAAATACAATTAGAGATCTGTCGTGTAATATTTAGGATCTCTTCCTCTGGATTTCAGAATTTGACAGCATGAATTAAATAGATGGTCATTCCAGTAGATACCATATGAAAATCTTACCAGGCATATGGAGCTATCCTTGGATACTTCGGTGTATCATTCCCTAGATAGCGGTTAGTTTGAAAAGAATGAAAATAAAAGAATATGCGTTATCAAACTGTGTTTTCCAAATTTTGGATCACAGAAGCATTTCCAGACATGATGCACCCTCTCTCGCCTGGGCTAAAGATGAACGAATTGATCTCCGAGTACATAAACAAAATCCCTACTTCAAATAAGGAAATTGTCTGGTATCTTCACTCGAAGACCATTTTGGAGATGCACCTGGTGGCAGAAAGGAGTCACCACCCACTTGAGGCTTTTGGACAATTCTCTGCTGTGAGTGAAAATGAGCAGCTAGACTGTGATGATTGGAATCTCATAATCACGTAGTGTGTGCTTCCCAAATCACGGTGAGAGCATGGGCACCTAATACGCATGGAGTTAGGTTTGAGCCCTGAGCTTGGCCCGCTTAAAATCAAAATCAATTCACTGACTATTCTGATAGGATTTGCAGGGGAGAACACAATTAAGTGCAAATGCAATTGCCAGCTTCTTGCCACCTTGGTGGAAATAAATTCATTCTGCTCATCTTCCACATCATGCAGCATACATTTTACATTAAACATAAAATTCTTGTTAGGCACAGTCATTGCTTCCTTCATCTTCCCAGGTAATTTATGCAACCATGAATAAGTCATGTGTTTCTGGTTTTGAGCTGTCCCCTACGATAAAAGCATACACCTTGTTATTGACCTCAACCCAACTGCATCCTGGCCTCCTTTTTATTCTCCTCTCTTTCATCAATTTCCTCACCTTTTCTACATCAGACCACCTTCCAGCTGCAGCATATATATTTGACAGAACCACATAATGTGCAGCATTTTCAGGTTCCAGCATGAGAACTTGTTCTGCAACATATTCTCCCAGCCCTATATTCATATGCGTTATACAGGCACCAAGCAAAGATCCCCACACTGCAGCATTGGGTTTGATTGGCATTTTGTGGATAAACTCTTCCGCCTCATCCAGAAGCCCAGCACGGCCAAGAATGTCAACCATACACGAATAGTGCTCCAATCCAGGTCTAATGTGATAAGTATGACTCATGGAATCAAAGTACTGTTGGCCCTCTGCCACCAGCCCTGTATGACAGCAAGCTGAGAGAACCCCAAGGAATGTGGCATGGTCAGGTTTTGTGCCAGAACGCAGCATTTGTTGAAAGACTTCAAGGGCCTCTTTACCATACCCATGAGTAGCATATCCTACAATCAAAGCAGTCCATGATATCACATCACGTGTTGGCATTTTTTCAAAAACTCTGCAGGCATCTTCTATGCTTCCACATTTGGCATACATGTCAATAAGGGAATTTCCAACAAATACATTGGAATGAAAGCCACCTCTAATTATATCTTCATGAACCTCCTTGCCTGCATGGAGAGAAGCCAAGTTGGCACAAGCTGGAAGTACACAGGAAAACACGTCCGAGTCAGGCTTCACACCTGTCAGCTGCATCTGTCCAAAGAATTGCAGGGCCTTATCATACTGTCCATCCTGTGAATAACCAGCAATCATCGCAGTCCATGAGATCACATTTCGAGTATCCATTTTTTCAAAGAGTGCCAGGGCCTTGTCAACATGGCCATTTTGTACATATCCTGCAATCAATGTATTCCATGAAACTAAGCTCCGTTCAGGCATTTGAGCAAACACTTTTTGTGCTTCTTCTATACTCCCACATTTGGCATACATGTCTAGAAGGGCACTACCGACAAAGAGATTGAACTGAAAGCCGTTTCTAATTACATTTGCATGGATCTCCCGGCCCATGTTCAAAACTTCTAAGTTGGCGCATGCTGGGAGAATGCTTGTATAAGTGTCCGAGTTTACCTTAACACGATCCAGCTGCATTTCCCTAAAGAACCTCATGGCCTTACCATAATCCCCATTTTGTGTGTATCCCGCAATCATGGCAGTCCACGAGACTACATCTCGTTCGGGCATTAATTGAAAGAGCTCAAGGGCCTCGCTAACATACCCACTCTGTGCATATCCCACGACCATAGAATTCCATGATACCAGGCTTCGTTCAGACATTTTGTCAAACAGTTCGCGTGCATACTCTATACGCTCACATTTTATATACATATCTACAAGGGCTGTGCTCACAAAAACATTAGACTGAAACCCAAATCTAATAATGTCCTGATGGATCTTCATTCCCTCTTCCAGAGCTGCCAAGTTGGCAAATGCTGGAAGAACGCTGGCGTAGGTAAACTGATTCGGCTCGATACCCGATTCTTGCATTTGGAAAAACAGTTCCACAGCATCCCCAAAACATCCATTCTGTGCATATCCTGCAATCATAGCAGTCCAGGAAACCACATTTCTTTCGGGCAGATCTTTGTGGACTCGGCGCGCATCTGCCGGACTCCGGGTTTTGGCGTACATGACTACGAGTTTGGTTCCCAAAAAGATGTCGGGTTCGAATCCTGTTAGAATGATGTGAGCATGAACCAGTTTTCCTTCTGGCAGGGCTCTCCTGTCGATACAGGCCTGCAAGAGAAGAGAATAGGTATAGGAGGAGTCCGGTGAAATGGCATGGTGGTTGATCAGAAACAACATTTGTAGCGCCTTTTTTAATTGGCCCTGCTTACACACTGCTGTCACCTCTTGATACACACCATTACAGCCACTGTTGGCACTTTCAAGAGGATCGATCATGGCATGTGGAAATCTGTTGAAAGAAAAGGCTAGCCTCTTCTTGTTTGGATTCCATAGTAATAGAGGCATTGCTTTCACCGGTGATACTGCTAAGACTACTGGAGTCCTTCATGATTTCGGATCAAAGCATGAGACGAGTCCAAAGCAGTGACACTGCTTGCTCCCGCGATAGTGGTCATTCATATTAATCATAGTAGGCCACAATACGAAAAATTGACAGAAATTTTTTGAAAACATTTCACCATATCAAAATTTTTTGATGTTTGGAATCGATTTGCAGTAGTTTCATTGATTTTCAAATATCTGGAAGCATCACTCATAAGCCCATAATGTAAGAAGAAACAAGTAAAATAAATACAAGTAAAATAAATGCAACTCTCATCAAAATCTCTGACCTCTGGAGTTTTGATGTTTGCAGCAATCTCATCCGGGTTCAAATATCTAGAGGCGTCATTTCATGTGGACAGATGTGTGCACATTTCTGTGCATGGGAGGTAACAGCACCACCTGGATAAACACGACGGTGCTTGTAATGTGCCAGAAAAATTTCTGCAAGAACAGAGGGCCTGTGGTGGGAATACTCAAGGGTTACATCGGTCTCAACATCACCATTTTGTTGGTCATTTTTAATGGGGAAAATACCAAAAACCAAATATTCAAACACACAGAGACAATGCTCTGTTTCTTTTGCTCCAAGATCTTTTGTGCACACAGAAGACTTAAAAGAAATTTCACTGAGAAACAGAGTATTTCACCACCATAAGACTTTCTATTCATTAAAAACTGATACCAAGATTTACCACTGTAAAATCCCTTTTATATTCACTGCTGTGAAAAATAACTTACTGCTGTAAAGTCTCCATTTTCATTCACTGGTGTAAAACAATTTTACATACTGCTGTAAAAGCAGAACTTACACAAACTTACAAAAACTTACTTCGTGCAAAACCACACATGGTTTTCGCTACCTAAAAAAAACTTCACAAAACATTACTGAATGTATTCATGCACTGCTGTGCATACATCCTCTGGTTCTTCTTCTTCTTTTACCGCACCATCAACATTTTTTACTGCTGTGAATACGCATACATGCCTCCCGTGTGCAATGCATAACGTTTTTAAAAATCAATACAAAAAACATTAAACTTATTACATACGATTTCCTATTTAATACATGCCGTATATAAATATATATAAAAACATATATTATAACATGCCCATGCTCATATTAAAAGAGCCTCACCAAAATCTTGTACCAATCATTAAATTCTTTTACCTACGGCGGTCAACCATAAACCTTTTACTCCACGCAAAACATTGAATTGATGTGGGTTCGTATGCAGCTCCAGGTGATCAACGGCGGAGAACACGGGAGCAATTCCAACGGTGGAGAACAATATCGGAAGACCAACAAGTGCTGAAAGTTAACCTCCGAGATTCTTACGTTGCGTTACGTCAGGGGTCAACCACGCGTCAGCTCCATATTTTCTCGGAGCTCCTTCCCGGATTATTCCTTCGTCGGCAAATAGCTCCGAGAAAATCCGGTGAACGGTTTCTGGCTTGGTTCACGGTTTTTCTTGGTCTGCGTTGAAATTAGATTTCAACACTCCCCTTTAATTTCAACAGCTGGGCATTCAGACATACCCAGACACTTCTTCAAAAATTCAAAGCTCTTCTGATCAAGTGGCTTTGTCAAGATGTCTGCTACCTGTTCTTGAGTCCTGCAATGTTCTAGGACAATTTCTCCATTGTTCACCAATTCTCTGATGTAGTGAAACCTGGTATCAATGTGTTTCGTTCTCTTATGAAACACTGAATTCTTTGACAATGCAATAGCTGAGCTATTGTCACAAAAGATCACTGTCGCTTTTGCCTGCTCTTGGCCTAAGCTTCTCAACATTCTTCTCATCCACACTGCTTGACATGCTGCTGCTGTAGCTGCCACATATTCAGCCTCTGCTGTAGACAATGCTACAATGGACTGCTTCTTAGAAGCCCATGAAATGGCTCCTGAACCCATATTAAAAACATAACCGGAAGTGCTCTTCCGATCATCTACACTTCCAGCCCAATCGCTGTCTGTGTATCCAACCAAATCTGAATGTTCTGAGGCATGATATAAAATTCCAAACATTTTGGTGCCTTTGACATACCTCAAAATTCTCTTTGCTGCCTGCCAATGTGCCTCCTTTGGCCTCTCCATGAATCTGGAAATTAAACTAACAGCATACATTAAATCAGGCCTAGTTGCTGTTAAATACATAAGGCTGCCCACAATACTTTTATACAAGCTAGGATCAAAATCCTTGCTGCTGTCCTCTCTGCTGAGCTTTAATCCCATTACTGTGGGAGTGATGGCTGCCTTGCATTCTTCCATCTTAAATCTGCTCAAAATTTGATTTACATATCTTGCTTGAGATATAAAAATTCCTTTTTCATTTTGATCTACTTCTATGCCTAAGAAGTATCTCAAGAAACCCATGTCAGTCATTTCAAATTCATCCTTCATGACTGATTTAAAATTCTTAATGAGCTGATCATCATTACCTGTGAAAATAACATCATCAACATATAAGACCACAATCAAAATCTTACCATCCTTTTCCTTGATGTAGACTGTGGGTTCTCCTTCACACTTGTCAAATTCATTATCCAATAGATATGAATCTATCCTGCTGTACCATGCTCTTGGCGCTTGCTTCAACCCATAAAGAGCTTTCTTCAATTTGCACACTTTGTGCTCTTCACCTTTCTTCTCATATCCGAGAGGCTGTTCCACATAAACCTCTTCCATTAACACTCCATTTAGGAATGCTGATTTCACATCCATTTGGTAGACTTTCCATTTGTTTTGTGCTGCCATGGACAACACTGCTCTCACGGTTTCCATTCTTGCAACCGGGGCGAAAGTCTCCTCATAATCTCTTCCATACTGCTGCTTGTACCCTTTGACAACCAGCCTTGCCTTGTGCCTTTCTATCTTGCCTTCAGCATTGCTCTTGGTCTTATAGACCCATTTCACACCAATGACTTCTTTGCCTTTTGGTAACTCAACCAAATCCCATGTTTTGTTTCTCTCTATGGCATTCATCTCCTCATCCATAGCTTCTATCCATTTCCTATCTTTGATTGCATCTTCGAAATGAATAGGATCATCAACATGACAATACAAGGCAAATAAGGAATTCATTCCTTCTTCATAAATTTCACTTAGATTTCTAAACTTCTTACCTCGTTCACTTGGTGTGCAAGTGCTTGAAGATGCACTTGAATTTCCTCCTTGTGGTGTGCTTGGAGAAGCACTCTCATTGATCCTCAATGGTGTACCTTGCTGTCCTTGTGTTGGCGCTGTTGTTTGGGGATTCATTTCAGCCACCTCCTCTTCATCTTCATCATGAGACAAACAGTTCTTGACATTGACTGTTTTCTCTATGCTTCCATCCCAAGCTTCCTCTTCTATGAATTGAACATCCCTGCTGACAAAGAACTTCTTGGTAGATGGAATGTACAGCCTGTAGGCTTTGGATTCATCACTGTATCCAATGAAGATGCATTTCTCCCCTTTGCTGTCCAACTTCCTCCTTAGCTGATCTGGTATGTGTGCATAGGCCACACACCCAAAAACTCTCATGTGGGTGACTCCTTGCTTTCTCCCACTCCATGCCTCTTCCGGCACCTTGTTCATGACTGCTTTTGTAGGACACCTGTTTAATATATAAACTGCACAATGTACAGCTTCAGCCCAATACTCATTCGGCAAATGCTTTGCCTTCAACATACTCCTCGCCATATCCATGATGGTCCTGTTCTTCCTTTCAGCAACTCCATTTTGCTGCGGAGTGTACCTTGTTGTAAACTGTTTGTGAATTCCATTTTCTCTACAAAATCTTAGGAATTCCTTGGAGATATACTCACCTCCTCTATCAGTTCTCAAAACTTTTATATGCAGCCCGCTTTGGTTCTCCACAAGTGCTTTGAAGTTTTGAAATTTCTCAAACACTTCACTTTTGTTTTTAAGGAAGTATATCCAAGTCTTTCTTGTACAGTCATCAATGAATGTTAGGAAATATTGGCTGCCAGCTAATGATGGAGCTTGCATTGGTCCACACAAATCTGAGTGGATAATCTCTAAGGGTGCCTTTGCCCTTATACTTTTCCCTGATGGAAAACTCTCTCTATGTTGTTTTCCCAAAATGCAGCCTTCACATAGGCTGTCCGGTTTCTCTATCAATGGTAATCCTCTTACCATTCCTTTCCTGCTCAACAAGTTTAGACCTCCAAAATTTAGATGCCCGAATCTCAAGTGCCATAACCAGTTCTCATCCTTTGGCACGCTTTGGAAGGCCTCTTGGGTGACTGCTGCAATTTCACCTTTGTTCTTCAAGTCTGCCCTGATCCGGAGAGGGAACATCCTGTTCCTTGTCATCTTCACTTCAGCAATGCATCTCTTGCTGGGTGGTATATCCATGATGGTGCACACATCATTTACAAAGTAAACATTGTAACCCTTTTGGATAAGCTGTCCAACACTCAATAGGTTACATCTCATTCCGGGGACATAGTAGACATCTGCTATGGTTTTCCTTTCTCCTTGTTTTGTAAATATTTTTACCTCCCCTTTTCCCATAACAGACACTTTACTATCAGTTCCTAGTGTGACCTCTGATTTCAAATTCTGATTTAAGGCTGAGAAGAGGGCAATGTTTCCTGTCATATGGTTGCTGCAACCTGAGTCTAAAAACCATATGTCTTCACTATGTGTTTCAGCCATGTTACAAGCTAACAGGACATTATTTTGACTGCTGTTTTCTCTTGTAACATTTGCATTTTGTCTGCTGTTCATATCATGCTGTTTCTTTCTACAATCACTAGCATAATGTCCATACTTTTTGCAATAATAGCATTGAACATTAGATTTATCATACCTTTGTCCTTGAGCATGATGTTGTCCTCCTTGTTGGCTGCTGCCTTGGCCTTGGTTCTGATTTGGATTGTTGCCTCTTCCTTGTGCATTTGATGAGTTGTTCCTTCCACCTCTATTCTGGCTTCTGCCTCTTCCTCTTTTGTTTCCTCTGCCTTGACCTCTGCCTCTTCCAAAGGACATCTGGGTCTTGAAGGCTTGCTCAAGAGATGAGTTTTCATTCCTACTCAACCTCTGCTCATGTGTTATCAGTGATGCATGTAGCTCATCAACTGAATAACTTGAGAGATCCTTTGTCTCTTCGATGGTGGTGACTATGGCATCAAACCTTGAGGGTAAGACCCTCAATATTTTCTCCACAATTCTTCTGTCTTCAATGGTTTCTCCATGAGTTCTCATTTGTGTGATTACACCAATCACATGAGTGAAGAATGAGTCAATGTTATCTGACTCCTTCATGTTCAAGTTCTCAAAATCCTTTCTCAGCAATTGTAGCTTTGCTGTCTTCACTCTCTCCATGCCTTGATAGGCTGTCTTGAGGGTTTGCCATGCTTCATTGGCTGTCTTAGCTGCTGCTAACCTTGGAAACATACTCTGGTCTACTGCTAGATACAACAACACACGGGCTTTTGAATCTTTCTTCCTATTGTTCTTCAGCAGATCCTTCTCTCCTTGAGTTAATGCATTGAACTCAGTTTCATCTGCTGGTTCTTCAAAACCTTCTTCAACTATTTCCCATAAATCTTGGGAAGCAAGCAGAGCTGTCATAGTTATTGACCAGTAGTCATAGTTCTTCCCATTAAACTGTGGGAGCTGGGTGTTAAACAAACCCATACCAGTGCTTGTGCTGGCCATTCCTTGTATTCTGATCTATGCCTCTAAATCCTTGACTATGTGTTTAAAACAAATCACTGCTTCTTCAGCAACACAAAAAACTTTTTGGAATACCTGAATCTTTTGTTTACTGTCTTCTGTTTGCCTGAGAAGTTTTGCTGCAGCAACAACCTTCTCCCTTCAGCTTCTTTGTCTCCTTCAAAGAGCCTAAGCCTGCTCCGATACCACTGTTGGTGATTTTTAATGGGGAAAATACCAAAAACCAAATATTCAAACACACAGAGACAATGCTCTGTTTCTTTTGCTCCAAGATCTTTTGTGCACACAGAAGACTTAAAAGAAATTTCACTGAGAAACAGAGTATTTCACCACCATAAGACTTTCTATTCATTAAAAACTGATACCAAGATTTACCACTGTAAAATCCCTTTTATATTCACTGCTGTGAAAAATAACTTACTGCTGTAAAGTCTCCATTTTCATTCACTGGTGTAAAACAATTTTACATACTGCTGTAAAAGCAGAACTTACACAAACTTACAAAAACTTACTTCGTGCAAAACCACACATGGTTTTCGCTACCTAAAAAAAACTTCACAAAACATTACTGAATGTATTCATGCACTGCTGTGCATACACATGCACTGCTGTGCATACATCCTCTGGTTCTTCTTCTTCTTTTACCGCACCATCAACATTTTTTACTGCTGTGAATACGCATACATGCCTCCCGTGTGCAATGCATAACGTTTTTAAAAATCAATACAAAAAACATTAAACTTATTACATACGATTTCCTATTTAATACATGCCGTATATAAATATATATAAAAACATATATTATAACATGCCCATGCTCATATTAAAAGAGCCTCACCAAAATCTTGTACCAATCATTAAATTCTTTTACCTACGGCGGTCAACCATAAACCTTTTACTCCACGCAAAACATTGAATTGATGTGGGTTCGTATGCAGCTCCAGGTGATCAACGGCGGAGAACACGAGAGCAAATCCAACGGTGGAGAACAATATCGGAAGACCAACAAGTGCTGAAAGTTAACCTCCGAGATTCTTACGTTGCGTTACGTCAGGGGTCAACCACACGTCAGCTCCATATTTTCTCGGAGCTCCTTCCCGGATTATTCCTTCGTCGGCAAATAGCTCCGAGAAAATCCGGTGAACGGTTTCTGGCTTGGTTCACGGTTTTTCTTGGTCTGCGTTGAAATTAGATTTCAACACATTTTCACCGACCTCTGTACCTCCCTCTTTGCTATCAGCCCACCTTCTTTTGTCCTCACGCTCACCCTTATCCCATGCATCGTGTGCGTGACTTCCATGATCTTTCTACGCCTTGTTCCTTGTTTCGTCGACGGAAGAGAAGAAAAAGAAGAAGCTTAGAGGTTCTCTACATTCAATGTCATAGCAATCATCATGGCTATTTATTTTCTCACCTTCACCATCACTGGAAATCACATAATCGTGCTCTCACACATTTTTGCGGGCTTCCTGTTCGTTCTTCTCGCAACGCCTCTGGTTGTTTGGTTGTTCCTTTGAAGCTTTTCATTAGAGAGATATTTCAGAGGCGAGCAAGTGATCCCAACGGAAGTCGAAACTAGTCAGAAGAATTTGAAAGGTCAATGGCGTTCCAATTTAATATGTGACGAAACTATGTTATTAGAAGGTCAAAAAGCCAAGGAAGCACATGGTAAGAAGCCATGGGTTTTTAGTAGGTCTTATTTTAAAAACAATCTTGACTTGTGCAGGTTGAGGGCATATTTTGCATGTCTATTATCTGAAGCTATTCGCTATTACAGGAATGTTTGTTGTGCAGGCTACAAGGGATCATTAAGGATTAGATGTGGCTCAAGGCTTGTATTGAGAAGTATAGCGAGAAATGCTCAATTCGACTTAGCCTTGGTCAAATTGAGAAAATTAGAAATTTCCACATCAGCGGGACAACTTGGAGGTAGTTAACTGAGGTGACATAGCTCTTTTCACTCAGATAGCTTGGTAAATTCGAGTTAGTGGGTTTGGAGTTCAGTTTTCATGTGTTGATTGTTAATTTATAACAATTGGGTTTAGTTATTTCTAGTTGTACTCAATTAAACTAGCTTTAATAGTTAATAGAACTAGTTGGAGGTTAGTTGTGTTGTGGGACAAAATTTTAACTCATAGATCATTTAATTAACTTATCAATCAACCAAAAATAGCTCATGCGTGTAAGGAATACGAATTGCTCAGTTGTGGTGGAGATTCCAAGGCAGTGTAACATCAATTGTAAACTAGTGTTGAGTGTACATGTGTTGCATGCAATCGGTGATCAATCCTTGGGAATTGCACAATCAATTTGGAGGAAATTCCTAAAGAATAAGGGTTAATTTCCTTAGGATTTTCGTAAGGAAATATGAGTCTTGGTGAGAAAATATTTGGCCAAGTGTTGGTCATAGCTTGTTCATTGAGTAGAGAGAACAATTATTCTTTTGTAGGTTGAACTCAGAGCTAGAGCTAGCAATTGTAATAGTTTCTCTATTCAATTGATTAATGCAAATAAGCTTGAGGGGTTTTTCCCAGTTGGGTTCCCCTAGAAATCATTGTGTATTTGTGGTTTTTCTTATTGCATGTTTGTGCATGTTGTTCTAAATTGTGAATTTCATTCTGTAGATCAGTAGAGTAGAATTGTGTCTCTTGATTTTAGATTAAATTTCTTGATCAACTGCAATTTCTATCAAATTTCTACATGGTATAAGAGCAAGATTCATATTAGAACAAGAATTTCAAAGATGTTCCTCAAGAGGTTTGAATTTGCAGCTTCAGTGTACGAGGATTTCCTCGGAGTTGGGAGAGTGGCCTTCAATGGACTGAGATTAGAGTATGCCTTGGAAGGCAGCTCAAATTTCATTGCCTAGAAGGATCACATGTAGGCAGTGCTTGATGACAATGGATTGTTGGATTATGTCAAGATAGACATTCCAAAGCCAGGATCAACTAATGCTCAGAACCTAGCCCAATGGAAGAAAGATGTAGCTAAGGAAAAGAGAATAATCCTAGAGGGAGTGAGAGACCACATTGTCTCAAATCTTCATGGCAAGCATTGATTGAACTATTCGAAAATAGTAGTGACCATAGAAAATTGGCCCTGAAAGACAAATTTGGAGACGTTTTGATGTAGAAGAATGATACTATTCTGCGGTATCTCTCTAGATTTACACAAGTTCGGGATGAGCTTGGAGGGGTTGGGGGAATGTTGTAGAAGATGACCTGGTGAGCCTAGCTCTTCTAGGCCTTCCAAAATCCTGGCATAACTACTAAGACTCGGTGAATGGGAGGGATAAATTACTGAATTGGGAATGCTTATGGTATGATTTGGTACAAGAAGAAATCATGCGAAATACTAGAGCTGGAGCTTCATCCAAGGGAGAGGATGAAGAAAATTTTGCATTAGTTGGGAAGGGCAAGAAGGGAAAAAGGGAAAAAATCTCAAATCAAACCAGAATCTAGCCAAGGGGGAAAGAAGAAAGACATGTCCAAAATAAAATACTTCAATTATCATGAATTCAGGCATTATTCTATAGTGTCCACACAAAAAGTCTAGCAAGAAGAAATTAGGAGGAGAAACAGGTGAAGCATTGGCTTCATAGTTCAAGTTAGACTTCACCATGATCACATGCATGGCCAACACTGTGATGGGGAGTGTGTGGTACTGGGACTCAAGTGCCTCATTCCACGTGACAGGGTGTAGAGATTTTTCGAGTGACCTGGAGGAGAAAGATCTCCAGATGCATATTGAGCTTGGGGACGACGATAGGTATGGTGCTTTCAAGATTGGTATAGTAACATTGAAGTGGGAGTTGGGATCCCCTCTTCGCCTCAAAGATTTCATGTTTGTACCAGGACTAAAAAAGAACTTCATCTTTGTAGCAATTTTGGAAGACCGTGGCTATGATGTAATCTTTAGTAAAGGGAAAGCCTTTCTGAGACACATATCCACTGAGGAAGTGAATCAGATCGAGGCTCGTGTGAAGAACCTATACAAAATTGATGTGGAATATTACGTTGCATTAAGAAGTAAGGGAGAGAAAGTGCAAAGTTGATATGTTGGTGAATTTTGGCACTAAAGGCTTCACCATTTGCACCATGGCGCCCTTAAAATTATGCAGCAAATAACCATTAGCCTCCCCAAAGGATCACTTGAGCAGCAGGATGTTTGCAAGGGTTGTACCTTCAGAAAGTATGTAAAATTCACATTCCATGATCGAGACAACAAAGCAAATGCAATCTTGGAGAGTGTCCACTATGATATTTGTGGAACCTTCTCAATAGGCTCCACTGCTAGACATAAATAATATGTTAATTTTTATTGATGATTTCTCAAGAAAGTGTTGGATCTTCTTCATGTGGAAGAAGGATGAGACATTCTCAAAATTTGTAGAATTCTAGGCACTAGTTGAGAAAGACACTGACAAAGAGGTGAAGGCTCTCAAGAGCAATAATGGAGGTGAGTATGTTTTGAATGACTTCATATACTTTTGTGCCAAAGAAGGAATTCAAAGAGAACTTACTACTCCCCACAACCTACAACAGAATGGGGTAGCTGAGAGAAAGAACCAGAGAAATGTGGGAGTTGCGAGAGTTATGCTACATGACCAAGGCTTGCCACTGCATTTGGGCAGAGGCATGTAACACAATAATCTACTTGTAGAATTGGAGTCATCATCAGATTCTTGGTATGATTACACTGGAGGATGCCTTCCCGAGGAGAAATTTAGATGTGTCTCATTTAAAAAATTTTGGAGCCTCTATTTACTTCCATGTCCTAAGATCGACAAAAAAAATCAGTTGTGGGTTCGAAATGGATCTTCAAAGTTAAGCATGCAGTAGACAGAAGCATAGAGAAGTAAAAGGCCATATTTATGGCCAATTGATTCTCTCGAGTTGAGGGAATTGACTATGAGGAAACCTTTCCTCTTGTAGCAAGGTATTCATCCATTAGATCAATTCCTTCACTGGTTGCACAAATGGGGTGGAACATCCACCAGATGGATGTAAAAACAACATTCCTTAGTGGTGTTATTAAGGAGGAAGTGTACATAGAGAAACCATAAGGTTTTGAGACATTTGATCAGGAGTTTCAAGTGTGCATACTCGGGCGAGCTTGTATAGTCTCAAATAAGCATCCCGAGCTTGGTACACTCAGATTGATAGTTATCTCACTGGATTGGGCTTCACCAAAAGTGAAGAAAATGCAGACCTCTATCATATTTTGGAAGAAGGTAAATTGCTTATCATTGTTTTATATATTGATGATTTAATATTAACAGGTGATGAGCAACTGATCAGCTATTGCAAGGACCTTGCAAGGGAATTTGAGATGAAAGACATGGGTCTCATGCACAGTTCCTTGGGCTGGAAGTATGGCAAGGTAATGGAGAATTGTTTATTTCTTAGGGCAAGTATCCCATAGTGATACTGCAAAGATATCACATGGAGAGTTGTAAGCCCATGGAGACACCTCTAGCGACCAACTAGAGGAAGGAGAATGCCACTTCAGGTGAAGAGGTTGATGCTACCATTTACCTACATCTAGTGGGTTCATTGATGTATCTTATGAAAAAATGACAAGATATGTGCTATGCAGTCAACCAACTGAGGTAAGTTATGTTTAGGTTGACCAAATTGTATTGGAAGGCAACAAAGCATGTTTTATGGTACCTCAGGAGGCACTAACTAGTATGGATTATGGTATAGATGGATAGAGGGAGTGAAGTTGCATGGCTTCACAGATGCAAATTGGGCAGGGAGTCCATCCAACTGAAAGAGTACATCAAGTGAAAATTTTAGTGTTAGGTCTGCAACAATTTCCTGGTACAACAAGTAGCATAGGCCTATGGCACTCAGCTCAGCAGAATTTGAATACATGGTTGCAAGTCAAGGAACATGCGAGGCGATCTAGATGAGAAAGATACTTGTGGGACTATTTTTTTAGGAGATGGATCCAACTATGATCTATTGTGATAATCAGAGTTGCGTTAATCTCTCTGAGAATCTAGTATTTCACGATCAATCCAAGCATATAGATATTCGGTATCATCATTTAAGGGATTATGTGCAGAGGTGGATAATGTTGCTATAATACATTTCGACTGAGGAACAAGATGTTGACATCTTGACAAAGGCTTTGTCAAGAGGGAAGTTTGAATTCTATAGGTTTAGGATAGGGGTGCTTTATAATCCCTTTCTTACTAAGAGGGAGTGTTGAGAAGTGTAGAAAGAAAGGCTCAATTTGACTTAGCCTTGGTCAAATTGAGAAAATTCGAAATTTCCACATCAATAGGACAAATTGGAGGCAACTAATTGAGGTGACATGGATCTTTCCACTCAATTAGCTCAGTAAATTTGAGTTAGTGGGCTTGGATTTCAGTTTGCATGTGTTGATTGCTAATTTATAACAATCCAGTTCAGTTATTTCTAATTGTACTCAGTTAAACTAGATCCAACAGGTAATAGAACTAGTTGGAGGTTAGTTGTGCAGTGGGACAACAATCTAACTCATAGATCATTTAGTTAACTTATCAATCAATCAAAAATAACTCATGCATGCAAGGAATTCAAATTTCTCAGCTATGGTGGAGATTCCAAGGTAGTGTAACATTGGTTGTAAACTAGTGTTGAGTGTATAGGTGTTGCATGCAATCAATGATCAATCCTTGGGAATTACACAATCAATTTGGACGAAATTACTAAATAATAGGGGTTAATTTCCTTAGGATTTGTGCAAGGAAATAAGAGCCATGGTGAGAAAATATTTGGCTAAGTGTTGGCTAAAGCTTATTCATTGAGTAGAGAGAACAATTATTCTTTTGCATGTTGAGCTTAGAGTTGGAGCTAGCAATTGTAACAATTTCTCTATTCAACTGATTAATGAAATTAAGCTTGAGGGGTTTTTCCCAGTTGGGTTCCCTTAGAAATCATTGTGTATTTGTGGTTTTTCTTATTGCATGTTTGTGCATGTTGATCTAAATTGTGAATTTCATTTCACAAATCAGTAGAGTAGAATTTTGTCTCTTGATTTTAGATTAAATTTCTTAAGTAGTTGCAATTTCTATCAAATTTCTACAACTTGCAGCATTGTGTCATAGCTAATCCAACCCCAAAATCTTGCCCTATTTCTGAGGAGAATGTGATACAGAAGCCAAGTTCTGATTCAGAGTCCATGGATGGAGACATGAGGGAGTTATTCGAGTCTCAAGAAAGTGGCTATCTTGAGAATCAGAGCTCAGAAGAGATTTCTTTATAATTTATGTTATAAGGTGGGCTTGTGCACTTATGGTTCTGCTGGTTCATTCTTGAACTTATGTTTGCTTTCAATGTCTTCTCTTGAAAATGGTCAGGCCAATATTCATCTACCTTTTTGCCGTTGGACTAACATATGTCTCGTGGTCTGACAACGACATCTGTCCTCCTCCACGAATTTTTATGTTAGTAGAACGGATTCACTCTAACATGTGTGTGTACTCTGTTGTTAGCTTGGAGTAAAATTTGTCGAATTAAAGTCAAGCTGGTAGTTGTGCGTGAGTTTCCATCGACAAACATCCTGTTTTTGCAATGGGTTCTCCACTGACATTTGGGGTTGTGATCAAGTGGGTTGGGTTCGTGATGACCATCTATGTGCAGGACATTGCTAGGAACAATTACACCTTCTCTAAATATCTGTGGTGCTTAAATTGATTCTTGATGTGAACTAGGTTCAATTGAATAACCTTAGCGTCACCAAGGATGTTCAGAAGGCCTTTGGTCTTGTGGCGGGGTTTTCTTATGATTATTTACCCGTGTGGCTCATTTTTCTCATCAGTTCTCTCAAAGGGTTTCTTGGTTATGGTGCACAAAGGATTGTGCTCAGCGAGAGGATTCAACCCCTGTCCTATTGGCAGGTGAGATTTCTTGATTTTCTTTTTCATTTAGGTTATGTTCTTGGTTTTCTTGATTTATATTCTCTTAATGTAAGGATTATTACTTATTGTAAATTTCATGTGGACAAATGTGCATATTTCTGTGCATGGGAGGTAATAACACCACCTGGATGAACACAACGGTGCTTATGATGTGCATGAAAAATTTTCACACAAACATATGGCTTGTGGTGGGAATACTCAAGTGTTACATTCGTCTCAACACTGCCATTTTCACTGACCTCAGTACCACACTCTACGCTAGTAGCCCATCTTCTTTTGTGCTCATTCTCACCCTTATCCCAAGCATCATGTGCGTGATTTCCATGATCTCTTTACGCCATATTCCTTGTTCCACCAACGAAATAGAAGAAAAAGAAGAATACCAGGGTTTCTCTACAGTAAATTTCATAGCAATCGTCATGGTTGTTCATTTTCTCGCCTTTGACGTCACCGGAAATCATAGAATCTCTCACGCATTTTTGTATGCTTCTTGCTCGTTCTTCTCGCAATGCCTCTAGTCGTTCCTCTGAATATTTTCATTAGAGAAAGGTATTCCAAAGGCGAGAAATTGACCCCAGCGGAAGTTGAAACTGAATCAAAGAATTTGAAAGATCAATGGAATTCCAATTTAATATGTGATGAAAATATGTTATTAGAAGGTCCTGAAGCCAAGGAAGCACATGGTAAGAAGCCATGGGTCTTTATTAGGTCTTTTTTTAAAGAACAGTTCTGACTTGTGTAGGTTGAGGGCATATTTTGCATGTATGTTATCAGAAGTTATTACAAGAATTACTGGTGTGTAAGTTGCAAGGGATCATCAATGATGAGATGTGGCTCAAGGCTTGCAGCATTGTGACACAACTGATCCAGACCCAAATTCTTACCCTGTTTCTGAGGAGAATGTGGGACTGAAGCCAAGTTCTGATTCAGAGTCCATGGATGGAGACATGAGGGAGTTATTTGAGTCTCAAGAAAGTGGTCATCTTGAGAATCAAAGCTTAGAAGAGATTTCTTTATCATTTATGTTACAGGGTGGGATTGTGCACTTATGGTTCTGTTGGTTTGTTCTTGAACTTATGTTTGCTTTCAGCCTTCTTGTAGAGCAACCAAGGTCTAGGTATTATGCTTTTAGTACATAAAGGTAGGGTTCATGTTTTTCCATTTGGCCATCTCTCCCTCCATATTTTTTTCACTATTTTGCTGAGGGTGCAAAACACAAAAAATCCTTCCATAGTGGCATGTACCTGTCACAACATGCAAATGGTAACACTCTTGGAAGCCTCCCATTAAGCTCTATAGTTTAAGTGTAATTCAACCCAAACCCTGTCAAAATTGAAATTCAATTGTAATAATCTCCAATTGTAATTCAAGTGTAATAATCTCCAACTGTAGAATACTCAGTGTGTGTTTTCAGGAAGTATGAATATAAACTGAAAATATAGTTATCACTAGTAAACACAAAAATTCAAGTGTAATTCAACCCAAGCCCTTTCAAAGTTGAAATTCAAGTGCACTAAACTCCAACTATAGAGTACTCAGTGTGTATTTCCAGGGAGTATGAATTTAAATTGAACTTACAGTTTTGAATAGTAAAAATTCTATTAGTGGATGAGCAAATAATTCCTCTGTTTTTTCGTGCTCTCAGTGTGAGGATATAAACATGACACTCGATTAAATCAATAATCAATTGGTCATTATATTATTGTTATTCTGAACTTATGTTTAACCATTTGAACTTCTTATAGTGATAATTAAGATGGTTAATCTATTTTATTTTAGTTTTATATTTTAAATGTTTGTAGGAAATTATTTATAGCTAAATTAGAACTAGAAATAATAGATTATGAAAAATTCAAAATTGCAAAGCATTGATTGATACATGAACAATTGTTTGTTTAATGTATTGATCAAATATATAAAAATATCAAATTTACTTAATTTGATGTATACAAATATAATTATAATAATTTATTATAATTTTAATTTTAATTCTAAACAATTTTTATGCTCATAAGAATATATTTTATTGTATAAATAATTAATGTATAAGTACCATTTTTTTCAATTTAAAAATCCTATCGGTGCCCATTTGCACCTTTTAGGGAAATTGCTAGTTTAATGCTTAAACATATGCAATGTCTTGAAAGCCCCCTTGGGCACTTGGAGTGTGTAGACTACACAACTTAAAATTTGCAATTCCAACATATCTTTGCAAGATTATAAGAAAAAATGACTAAAAAATATATTGGAAAATAGTGAGTGTACTTAAACATTTTAAAATATTTTAACCACAATAATTTTTTTAGTTGTTTTATATAATGTATAGATATATGCATAGTTGACATTCAAATATTTTATGTATTATCCATATTGAATCATTTTTATTATTATTAATATTTTTTGAATGTCACATATCAATTTTCTATTAAGAATGGAATGAATTACACATCTCCCTCTTATCAGAAGGCAACTCAATTATTTTACTTTTAATTTCTTATTCCTTTTGGGCACTGAAATATTTTACTATGATAAAAAACACACACACATATATACAAACAATTTATTTAAGTATTATATTGCAATATTTATAAGGCAAATATAATATATTTTTAATATTTTCTCTCTCTAAAGTTGATATAAATTATAATATTTTATTTATGGCTTCTAGAGTAAAGGTGAAATTTTTTACCACATCTCATTCATATTGGGTTGCAATATTAACCAGCCTAGATCCATCTTAACTTTGGATCTACCAAGAGCCGAGATGGATCAAAACTATTGAGGTGAAAACCTCTTCTAAAATGAAAGATATTTGATCCCTCTAGGCACTTGTTAGATTTGGAGTTAAGATGGGCCTAGGCTAGTTTAACGATAATTATAATTATAATTATTAATTTAATAGTTTAATTTCCACCTTTAAATAGACTACATTCCACATGGATACCATGGGTTTTCATAAACCTAGAGCTCAAAAACCGTTAGTAGATTAACTAAGTCAAGTTTACCATAACTACGCAACAAAAATTAATAAAAATAATAATATCAACTTAGAATTTTTTTTTTTTTATAACTAAGCTGAGCTTAGGCGAGGGCCAACCCATTTATTGGATGGAAGAAGACCAATCCACCCACAATGGGATGGAGGCTTATCACCAGGATTGTGTGAGGCTCAATCAAGCCTTCGTAGCAGAGGTATTCACAAGTTCCCTGGGAAATTATGATGGTCTCATGGAAACAATTAGAGGGTTTTAAATGATCCTTTCTAGAGAATTAGATGGTCTTAATGAACAATCTTTTATTTTGTGGGTAATGTTGATGAAGCCCTTGCGAAGGCTATGAACTCCAACATGGAAAGTTAATTTTGAAAATGACCCTAAATCTTTGTGTACTATCTCCTAATCGAGTCATTTGGGATTCAAAAGTTAAAGAAATAATTCTATCTACTAATAGTGATCAAATTGGCGTATTCCCAATCATGCTTCACTTGTGGCAACAATAGATAAAGGAGTTATGAAAATACGTTTCAATAGGCAGTGCTCAACTATGACACAATGGAATAGATGCTTATCACTAGGATTGTGCGAGGCTTGGTAAAGATTGGATGCCCCTTGGGAAGTTTAATTCCCCCAAAGTGGCTCCCATCCTCAAACCCTCCCCATGAGGTTTGAACCTGTGACTTGCGGGGTGGGAACTAAACCCCATGTAGACTCACTAATCTACACCTCATGGGTAATAATAACATAAATTTTTATTTTTATTATTTTAATTTGAAGTTATTTTTATTTTAACATAGGGAAGGACATAAGGCCCATGATTACTCTAGCTATGAATTAGATGAAGAAGAAGCTCAATTTGTAAGAAAAATACAAATAGGATCTATCAAATTCAAAGGTAAACATCCATTTAAATTACTTGAATATGGTAGAATATGTCATTATGTTGCTAAATGCCCATATTGAAAAGTGGAGGGGAGTGATCATGAAAAATAATATAAGAATAGAAGCAAATCTCATAAACATTAAAAGGGAGGATATCTCAAAAGATTATATTCCAAAGAGGATAATATCTCATCAAAATAAAGCAATGGATATGCATATGATGATTGTAAAGAAGAATTTCTATTCATAGCCATGGATGCTCAAAATGTTGATAAAAAAGACAACCAAAAGAGAATATATATTTGGAGGAAGAAGTTGAAGGGGATGTAGATCTTGAAGAACTAATTGGTGCCCTAGAAGAAATAGGCAGGCTTAGGAAAATAATTAAAAGGTAGAAGGAACTATTGTAGAAGTACGAAAAGAAAGGTTACAATTCTAATGAAGTATCTATCATCCTCTTAAAGACACAACTAGAAGAAGCAAAGAGGGTAGATTTTTTTTTTTTGAGAAACTAGCTAAACCAAAAGGAAAGAAATTGTGAGAAGCTAGAAGCAGAGGTAATTTCCTTAAGAGAGGAACTAGAGAAAGAAAATTCTCATTTTAATCAAACCTTAAATTTTGAAACATTAGTAACATTCTCAACCACAAAAGGTATTATTTATTTAAAATAGGTCTTGGATATAAAGAATATCATGAGACTTCCAAGGGAGAATGAAGTACATCAGAGTCATCAGAAAAGGAATGCAAAGAAGAATCTAAAATTTATGCTAATGTGATAAAAAAATATATCAACAATAAAGAAGGTGAGGACTAGTAGAAACATCGCTTTTCTAAAGGCCCTATTAACAATATAACTAGCACCAAAAAATGAGCTGAAAACAAGTAGAGATATGACTTTTCCAAAGGCCCTATCAAGAATACGAATTATGGAAAGGAAAATTTTGTTTAGTAAAACATTTCAATGTTTTTGGTTCTTCATCAAGATAAATGAAGAAAATTTAGGGAAATTTGATTCTAGAGAAGATGAAAGAATCTTCCATGGTTATTCATCTAGGACCAAGGGATACAAATATTATAACAAAAGGATATGCAAGATAGTAGAAAGCATTGATGTAAGAATATATGAAGCATTTCCTCAAAAGGGAAAGCCAAAAGAAAATGAATATCTAGAGGAGGTACTCAACATATATCATGAGGAAGAATAAGAAGAAGAAAAAGAGTAGGAAGAAGAGTAAGAGAAGAAAGAACAAAGGAAGAGGAGGAACATATAAAACTTCATCATCCAAAGACTCCATCTAGGTATATTAAAAAATCATCCAAAAAATTAGATCTTTGGTGATAAATATTCAAGAGTTTAGACTAAAAGGTGGATGATCAACTCACCACAATATGCAAAATTTACCTTGTTATCCAAAATAGAACCCAAGAATTGTTCTCAAGATAGTAATATTAGCATTGGGTTAATTATATGGAGGAAGAACTAAATTAGATTGAGAAAAATAAAATATGGGAACATGTAACTAGATCAAAAGATAAGAATCTGATTAGCACAAAGTGGGTCTTCAAAAACAAATTGAATGAGGATGGGTAGGTAGTGAGAAATAAGGATAAATTAGTTTGTAAAGTATATGCTCAAGCAAAAGGCGTTAAATTTGAAGAAACTTTTGCTCCTATTGTAAAAGTAGAAGGCATAAAAATGTTCTTGGCATTTTCTTGTTTTAAAAATTTGAAGGCCTACCAAATGGATGTCAGGTTAGCTTTCCTAAATGGAAACCTAGAAGAGGAGGTGCATATTCAACAACCAAAGGGTTTTCATCTATAAGAAAATGAAGACTATGCATACTGGTAAAAGAAAGCTCTTTATGGTCTTAAGGAATCTCCCGAGGCTTGGTACTCACAACTTGATAAATAATTACAACAAGAAGGATTTAAAATGGGAGCAATAAATAGTAATATATACATCAAAATCGATAAAGAAAACTTATTAATCATTGTTATCTATGTGGATGATATCATATTTGGAAGTGATGTTGACACAATGAGACAAACGTTTACAACAAAAATACAGAAGGAGTTTGAGATGTCCATGCTAAGAGAATTATTTTCTTCCTAGGATTGTAGGTTGTTTCATCACCCAAACAAAACATATTAAGGAAATGTTGATGAAGTTTGGAATGGAAAATTGTGCACTTCTTAGAATTCCCATGATTATGGGATGAAAGTTAAGTAAATATGATGATTCTCCCAATATAAATAAAACCTTGTACACATCAATGATTGGAAGCTTGTTATATTTAACAACACCAAGACCTAATATCATGTAGGTAGTAGGGTTGGTTGCAAAGTTTTAGTTTGAACTAAAGGGAACTCATGTGTAAGTATTGAAGAGGAATTTTAGATATTTAAAGAGTATTATGAATTTTGGCTTATGATATTCAAGAAGAGAATACTTTAACTTAACCACATATACAAATGCAGACTAGGCTAGAAGTGTTGATGACAAGAAAAGCACTAGTGGAGGAGCATTATTTATGGGAAATTGTCTACTATAATGGTTGAGCAAGAAATAGTCCTCAATCTCTCTATCCGCAACCGAAGTTGAGTATATTTCAACAACAAAATATTGCACTTAGGTTCCTTGGATGAAGCGGAATTTGAAGGACATCAAAATCGACTATGATTGATTTGTTTTTACAAACTTGACGGTGATAGAAAATATGCAAGTAAAATTTTAGGTATTTTAGGAAATGGATCACTTTGCAAAAGCACATAAAATAATGGTTTTAAAACTCAGTTTTACAGCATAAAAACATAGAAAAATATACCATATGCAGTAACACAAGACAACAAAATTATAAAGCATTTCACCCCTCCTGGGCTACATCTCCTGGTCTAGCTTCCAATGCTCAGAATGTAAAAATAATTTCTCTAATAGCTCCAGAATAGTAAAAAACCCCAAGTTGGGCTCTTGTTGGGATCAATTTGGTCGAAAATTGAAGAAGTTATTCTCTAGAGAAGTTTTTCAACCTATTGCTCTACAAGCTAACCCCTCTATCTAATTGTTCCATGAATTCTGCAGTTCAGGAGGTTGTTGAGCGCCAATTTCGCCTGGCACTAGCAAGATTCTCGTCGATTCGGGTGAAAAATGTCGCCTGTTTTAAATGCCCAATAACCCTTGGGCGGAAAAATCTGGCTGCATGGGGCCATGCAGCTGTGGCTTGGGGCTAACCACCTGCCCCTGCCACCTTAACCCTCCAATCGTCGGGCCACAATTCCGCCGGCCCATAAATCTGGGGCTGGCCCCCCAAATGCATGCACCTGTTCGCCAAGCACTCCTTATCTCCTCGTGCCCATGGTTCCATTGGCTACCACATGTCCTGGTCCTAAGCTTATTCTCTAGCTCCCCTTCCACAAGTGCTTGTTCTATCGGAGCTTGGTCATGTGATATGGCATAAAACCACGAGCTAGGTCCTATCACCAACATCCCAACCTTAACACCAAACTCCCCACGTTGTGGTTGTAAGATGGATTCGGAACCTTGGGCCGAGGCTAAGCCCAAGCCCTCAACTCCCTTCTTCTTGTGGTCTCATGGGTGTGGGGTGACTGAGGGCCAGGGCTTAGCCTCGACCCCATTCCCAAATGCAAATCCACCAAACTTTAAATAACACTTGGCTTCCATAGTTAATAAGAACCAACCGACAACGTAATGGTAAAGCGCTACAATGCTCTACATGAGGTCGCTTGTTTGAATCTAGTGGAGGCCAGTTCGACCCTTAACCATTTTACACGGTACCAGGGTGCCACATGGCAACACATGATTGGGCCACATGGAACCCAACCATTGATCTGCATAACAATTCCAAAAATCAATCAAAATCCATCAACCCTGAACAAATTTGGTGAAGCCACTTAGCAACCTGCCATTGGCCTGAGGTACACTATCAACTTTCACAGTCAGCAGTCCTGCATCCAACCTGCAAAAAAATTACCTGTTTGAGAAAATGATCAGAACACGATATTGAGAGCATACAATATCCAGTTTGAGCGATTCAAGTTGCGTTGGACTCAGGTTGATGAGATCTACGTTTTGACACCAGTTTCGAGCACTTCAATTTTTTAGCACTTTACTGATCCCCTAGATCAATGATCAACCAATGTCATTTTTCTTTAATAATATAAGTGCAATCAATAAATCAAAGAACCTTGTCATGCATTCAAAGATAAAAAACATTCCTATCAAATATCATTTCCTAAGAGAATAGGTAGTTGAGCCTATTGTCGAGTTGGAATAGTTTGCTACTAAAGAGTATATTACATACATATTTACCAAACCCCTTCCCAAAGAGACATTTTAACATTTAAAATAGAATTTGGGACTGATACCTCTCCCATATCATTAATAAAAGGTAACATAATCTCAAGGGAAGTGTTCGCTTGCTCTTAATTTATGAAAAGGATGAGGATTTTAGATAAGGAAAAGTATCAATTTAGGGGGAGCAACCCTTTGCCAATGAGGGGAAGAAATTGTAGACCATTGGATAAATTGCAAACAAATTAATACGGTGTGGTCAAAAGGAGAATTTGTAGATAAGAGGAGTTTACAAATAGGGGGATTTTGGCATTTTTCCAAAATTTTCTAAGACTTTCCATTATTGACAAAGGGAAATATTGTTGTACGATATGTTATTATTGAAGTCAAATTTAGGGGGATATCCATGAGACCATTTTTATATATGTTAAATTTAGGAGGTAAACCAAAGCACTGGAGAATCTAACTTATAATGGACTCGACGGATATGGGACGAAGGAATAATGGAACCAAGTTGAGTGGTCAACCCAAGTTCAAGGAGAATCAAATCCAAGAGTAATCCAATGTCGGACCAAGTCTAGCTAGTGTTCAAGTTGGCTCTAAGAAAGTACCAAATATAGAAATATCAAGTTACAATTTGGCCTAGGCTTAAGCACCAAATCACTATAAATACTAGATGGGTGAGTGCAAGTGAAGTGTGTGAATGTGTGGTATGTGTAGTGTGATTTGAAATCAACAAGTGCTTCTGAGAGTAGAGAAGCAGAGGAGAATATAAGTAACTACGATGAAATTTTAGGTGAAGATGAGGCCTAAGGCATGAAGAGCGATGGAAGTCTTTGTGAAATATTTGAGAAATCACTAGCATGACCAAGCCATATAGGAAAAATGGTAACCTATTATTTTGTGGAAAAACCGATTTTTTTTTTTATAACATAGAATCTTCACAAAATTATTTGGATACATGTAGGATAGTTTGAAAAGCAATGGTATTTTTGAGGGGATTTTATATTGGAACTCTATATAAATTGTTGGGAAGATTTGTTAGTGATGGGTACAATAGTTCCATTGTTCTCAATAGTGGAGTAGAAGAAGAAAAAACTCCTATAACCTTTTGGAGGAAATATTAGGTTGTGGCATTAATACTAGGACATATTAGAGAGAAGGACCTTTGAGTTCTACATGATAATTTAATGGTATAAAGTATGTCTAATCTCTCTTTAGATTTTGATTTATGTGAACATTGTTTATATGAAATTCATAGTTGGGTAAGGTTCTCCTTTGTTTCTATAAGTTCAAAGGGAATATTATAATTTGTGCACAATTATGTATTTGGACTTATGTCGGTTTCATCATTGGGTAAATATATGTACTATACCTCATTTATAGTTGAATTCTCGAGGAATACATGGATTTTTTCCTCTCAAAAACAAATCTAATGTATTTGGTAAATCTAAAGAGTTTAAGGGTATTGTGAAAAATTAAACAGAGAAGAAAATTATGGTGTTCAAGACATATAATGTTGGATAATCCTGTGGGAATGAATTTGAATAATTGTGTAAAAAGTGTGATATAGAAAGGAAAACTACTACTCCATACACACCTCAATAGAATGTAGTTCCAGAAAGGATGAACATGATGTTGATGGAGAAATCAAGGAGCATGCATAGTGGTGTTAGGTTAGGACAAAAAATTTTGGCAGAGGTAGTGGATAGTGTGTGTTACCAGGTAATACATGAGATATGGACTAGTAATAAACCCTCTCTTAAACAGCTTAGGGTAGTCAACTGTGATGATTATGTACATTTTCAAAAGGAGAATAGGAGTAACTTGAATAAGAAAGTTGAAAAGTGTATCTTTATTGGATATAAATATGGTATGAAAGATTATAACATTTAAAACCTATAAACTAAGAAGGTTGTATATAGTGGAGATGTGGTATTTAGAGAAATCAAAGATGTTTTCAAATAGGAAGTCCTACAAAGGGAGAAAGAACCAGAGGAGATAGAATTTGAATTGAAAGATGATGAACTAAATTGTACAAAAGAATAATAATTAGAAGAGAAAGAATCACATACTCTAGTATTGAGGAGATAAGTTTAGGAATGAAGGAATCTAAAAAGGTATACTTCACCTAATTTCCATTCAAATTTTTGTTTATTACCAATGGTGATCCTAGAACTATAGGGAGGCAATGTATTTAGAGGATGACAAACTTTGGAAAAATGTAATGGTTAAAGAAATGACATCCTTGGACAAGAATGAGGCTTGACATCTAGTGTAGTTGACTATAGGAAGAGATCCCATTAGCAACAAATTGATGTTTAAGAAGAAGTTGAATGTAGAAGGTAGAGTGGAGAAATACAAACCTTAGTTGGTAGCAAAAGGTTACTCTTAGGTAGAGGGAATTTTCTTTGGTGAAATATTTCTTCTTGTTTCCAAGTTAACTTCTATTATATTTCTTTTATCTATTTATTTTGTTTTTTATGTTGAGATAAAATAGATGGATGTAAAGAAAATATTCCTACATGGGGATCTAGAAGAATAAATCTACATGAGGCAACTAGAAGTTTTGTGTTGAAAGGAAAGAAAAGGTTGGTGAGTAAGATGAGAAAGCCCTAATATGGATAAAAGAAATCACCAAGGATTTGGTATAAAAAAATTAATAATTATATATTGGGACATGATGGATTCACAAGGAGCAAAGTGAATCACTATCTATATTTCGAATTAGCCAATGATCATCTTATTTGTTTGGTATTGTATGTGGTGGCATATGATTCACTGATTAGAAATGAAAGGGAAATAATCTAGGGAGTGAAAACTCAATTTTCCTCTAAATTTGACATGAAGGATATCGATGCTACAAATTTCATTTTGGGCATGGAAATTAAAAGGGTTTGAGAGAATAGGAAACTCTACTTAAGACTAAGGAAGTATGCTAATACAATATTGCAGATATTTAATATGCAAGAATATAAAAATGTAAAGGCGCCTATTACTATAAGTGTAAAATTATATACAGATCAATGTCCGAAGATAATGGAAGAGTGTTAGCCTCCTATCGCAATAGGTGTTCATATTTCATGATTGACGGTTGAAAGTGCCAAATATGTCATCTTTTCATGCTGCAAGGTTCCATATTTCCAGAAAGAGGCCAAAGAAGAGGCCATGAAAGTGTGCCAGTCTAAATGCCACTGCTGTATTCCAAATTTTGATGAGTTAATCCATTTTGATGAGTTTTTCAGTTAAGGGAAATCCAAACAGCTTAATCTTGGCTTCCCTAGGTTTCAATTTCTTGTTGTAGAATATAAAGAATGAATATCTGTCCAAACAGCTTAATCTTGGCAGATTTGTAGATAGGTAGAGAAACAAGGGTGCTCAATAGCTTAATCTGAGCCCCTGGATGATATAAGGGTACGTTTAGATAGGAGGGTAGTCAAAAGAAAAAAGGATAATCAGGGTCTGCAAGTCCAAGTGCACCCATGCAAAAAGAAGAAAAAATGCTAGGTAAGTAGGCTGGGTAAGTAGTTTTGTGGTTGCAGAATCAAGCTATGTGATCCATTTCATGTTTTTTAATGTTATATCTATTCAGATCACAAGTATAAGGCAATTTCCCTTTGGAGGAGCTCAAGCGAGGCATGTCTAATTCCCCTTTCTTCTAAATCTCCAAATCACTCACTAGCATCTCCTTGAGGACCTTGGGATCTGCCCAACCAGTCCTGTTATCACTTCATTTTTGCAAAATACCAAGTCAAGCTTTGACTTTCTTCAGTGAAAAGAAGCCACATTTCTTGTGTAAAAATCATATCTCCACAGTCCATTCACTTCCTATGTCTAAGTTTCAGCTCACAAACTTAGCCTCTCCCCTACACTTCACCTCACAAATTCATATTAACTCCTAACTCTACTATCTAGCTCCCTAGATCATTTCCTTATCCCCTATTATACAAAAAACTATATAAAATCCCAAAAATATTACATATCCCACCCTATAGCACTATAGTTATGTACATACAGTTCTGGGAAATGATAGTCCATCTGGGGCTGCTGTCAACCCATCCGCGTCCTAACCCTGGAGTTAGTTTAACCCCTGGTTAAATTAATAACCATCGCCCACCCCTTTACCCTCAAAACCTTACTGTTCTACCATTTCGCGCTCGTTGTTTAAGGTTCAGTGTTTAAAAGTTTCAATTAAACATTGAACGTTACCCCCGCATAACACATAAAACCCACATTAACCAAGGTTTTGGACCCCCCACGGCATATTATCATTTAATATTCGCGCGGGCCCTGCTCCAAAGTTGCGCGCCACCCCAATTAACCCGCCAGCCGTCCGATGCCCAGCGCTTCAGATCCAACGGTGGGTGGGTGTTTTCATATACTGATCCGCTAGAGGTTAACGTCCGGGGGATGGGCGGTTTCCTTGCCGTACCCCCGCCACGTGTCAGCCTCTCGGTGTGTTCGGAGGCCCCTCCCCCAAAACCACCTACGCGAAAAAGCAGTGCGGGTGAAAATCGGATACCGCCTCCGCCGAATGACGTTAGCGCCACGTCTTCATGACTTCATCAACCTGCGTCGGCCTCCCGCCACCGTGTCCTGTGCCATGTCGCTGCCATCGTACTGCCACATCACCATGTCGTACTGGGACCCACCGCTGACGTCATCACCAAAAAGGGCGCGAAGCGCGAAATTTGCAGCAAAGGATGCTCGGAATAAAAAACCGAGGCAGTTTTCGATGTGTGATTCGCACATCGCTGAGAAAAATTGACCAAAATGGAGGGCCTCTCATGGCTCAGCTACCAGCAAGCTCGAAAATTCGCAGAGGCAAGAGGATTTCTTCATTTATATGCATATTCAGATCGGCCAGCGCCAATATCATTCTAGAGGCCACGAAAAGCATTTGCAGCAGCCATTTTTGCCTTGAAAGGGCAGGAAGGGGGCGAGTTGACAGTTTTAAACACAGCAAGGGAGAGAAAGCGGCCCGATTCAACTGTGAAAGGGTATCAGAGGAAAGACGAAGCCCTGATCAAATCAAAGAGTATCAGATCGGCAATACCAAAGCAGGTGAACATTAAAGGCCCCCAAGCAAAGTCAAAGAAAGCGGTGAAACCATTTAAGGCTCTCAAATCACAGTTAATGCACATCAAAGCCACTCAAGAGCAGGGGATCAAAACCCAAAGCACAGTTATGGCTAAATGAACAACACAGAGCCATAAGGACACCATATTAACTCATTTTGATACAGCTGCCTCCAGCGCAGCTCAAAGATATTTTCTTGCATTAATTTCAGGACAAGATTAGGTTAAAAAACTTGTTTCCCTCAGACCTGTTTAAGGTCTGCTGTAATAGATATTTTTGGATATTTTTCTCTATATAAACCACCCTAATTCACTGTTTAGGGGGTTGGTTGGTTGATTCGCTCCACTAGAGACTCGCTCTGTATGTTTGATGATTTCTTTAATCAAAGACTGCTGAAAGTTTAGAAGATGGACTGTCTGCTGTGTTATAAATGTTTTGAAGAGTGACTTATGGAATTCTCGTGCTGCAACATGAATCAATAAGTGTTTTCTACCTCTGTTTTCCATTGATATATGCTCATATCATACATATGTCACCATCTAAAATAGCAGGAAAAATGAATAGCTTAGACTTTGTTTAACTGCACTCTATGCTCAATTTCTGCTGTTTCTTTATGTTTTCCTCTGAATTGGTAACGAATATGAATTCCTTTTGGCTCATATTTCCCCTAATTCACCCATGTTTGACAGTTATCTAGGGATTCTTTATTGCTCCTAGATTGAGCTCATTCACCTTCCCTCTGTTAAGCTAAAAGAGAGATTCTTAATTGCCTCTCATTCCTTAGCCTTCAATCCATCTCCATTTAGCTTGAAAGTTATTTCATGTGTAGCTATCTTGCTCCATATTCCTCTTGTGACCAAGAAAACGCACTAGCAGTCCTACTCCTTGACTCCATGCCCAATGGTTTGAAACTCTCATATTATACCTACCTCTCTACTTAGAAGCATCATCCTTCCCACCAAAACTTAAACAAAACCCCTTGAACTCAATAACTAGCCTAAAATCAACCTAAAACAAAGCTAAATCATAAAGAGAGAGCCCTCTCTGATTGCAGGTAGGCTAGGACCTGCAGTCCAAAGATTGGTCAGTGGTTACCTCGGCCGTATCCCCTAAGGAGCCAAGGGACAACCTGAGTGTTAACATAATGGCGACTCCACTGGGGACTCAATGAATTTTCTAATTGCTGTATATTCCTTAAAACTACAGATGAAGCCTGAATGTTAGCTAGGGAGCCTTTGAAACTGTTCTTGCTTTGCATTTACAGGAGTAAATAAAAGTTGCTTTAGTCAATCTTCGTGCTAGTTTTAAGCTGTAGATAGCTATTCAAAAATTTGATCAGTTCCTTGCTAATTCTAAAAACATTCACAGAAAATACCAAAACAAGTTCAAAATCTGGCTCCCAAAAGGAACTCACGTTATACAAGGTCAAATCCAGACCCAAATCCCCTAGCTGCTTTTGAAAATCCCAATTTAATCCCAAGGAACCTCAGGAAGCTAGAGCGAAGAGAAGATTTTGCTGATTCTAGTCCTGAAACAGTCCAGCCAAGCTGTGTTCCAACCCCTATCAAAGTTTTATTTCGTTCAACCCCTACTTCCCCTTGTTCATCATCCACCTCTCAAAGCACTCCTTCCACACCTCCATTCACTGCACATACTCCCATTACCACTATTATTACCGTTGTTCCAGTCGTTCCATTTATCCCTGCTGTTCCACTTATCCCTGTGAACATGGCGAATAGATATGCTCCGTTACAGTTGCCTGCTAATCCAGGGGCTATGCCTCAGGATTACCAAACTAAAATCACATACTTTGATGGTACTGGTTCTTGCACAGCCCTTCAGCATACCAAGAAGATGCAAGACTATTTTGAGAACTATGAGATAGATGATGATAGCGTGAGAATGAATATTTTTGTCCAAAGCTTAACAGGAGATGTAAGACCCTGGTTTAGAAGCCTTGCTGCAAATTCCATAGCTAACCCAGAGGCCCTTTACCAAACATTTCTTAACAGATGGGAGAAAAAGAAAGATCCCTTGCACATATTATCTGAATATGACACCATCAAAAGAGGCCCTCAAGAGTCTGTCTTAGACTATTGTGCGAGATTTAATAATGTTTATAATGCAATACCACAAAACTTAAGACCTCCACCTGATCTTGCTTTGTATAAATTCCCTGATGGTTTTGATACTGACATGGCTTATCAGTTAAGGGAAAGAGCCCCTCAAAGCCTAGCAGACATGCAAGATGTTGCTGTTAGCGTAGAGGCAAATCTGATTGCCAAAAGAAACAGAGCTAGAACTGAGAGAAGAACCACCTTTAAGGAAGAACCCTCAGCCTTAGACCAAAAGCTGGATGTTATTATCAGTGGCATGCACAGGCTGGGAGATAGAGTGGAAAGCGTTGAAAGGAAATCTACATGGGAAGGACAATAGCCCAATACCATAAGGAACCCAAATTTTAGGAAAACTCAGAACACAAATGGTGGTAGGTCTAGCCCAGACCATGATACAAGGCCTCCTTTCCAAGAGAACTACACAGAAGCATCCACATCTAGTGAGTAGACAGAAGACACTCATATGAACTTGATGGATATGAAGGGTGAGTAACAAATTTTCCTAACCCAAGAAGACCAAGATGACCATGAGATAAATCAATTTCAGACTAAGTCAGGTGAGTCTTTTGATTTTAAGCAAGGTTATGATTAAGCTGTTTATGAGGTCCACAAACAGTATAAGTTGAGGACGAGAACCATAGATGTGCCCGAAAAGGTTAAACCAAGTGATACTAAACAGCCTAAGAAGATCAAAGAAAAGGTTGCCCTCATAGAAACTACTGATAAAACAGTTCCAAATCCAAAGGATGTCACCATAGAGGATGTCACAGACATGCAACCCTCTAATGATCAGCCTCTGCCACCTTTTGAAAAGCTCTCCTAAAAACCTTTCCAAATCAGAAATAGTTCAAGAAATCAATGAAGAACAAGAGAAAATCGCTGAAAGTGCAATTGAAAAGGGAAAATCTGCCAGTCACAATACTAAAACACAGTCAGAAAAACCTTTTGATTTAGAGGCAGAAATAGGTAAACTGAAGATATCCATCCCTTTATCTGAACTTGCCAAACATGATATCTATAGGCAGCAAATCAAAAGATCGCTGCAAATGCCAGAAAATAGGGATGATGTGAATGTATTAGATGATCAACTTGAGCTCCTTTTCGGTCTTGAAGTCAATGGTAAATCAGGACATGGAGCTGTGTTACCATTTTATGTCAGTTTGCACATTCATGATAAAGTATTGCATAATGCTATGTTTGACTCAGGTGCCTCACACAACCTTATGCCCAAAGCTGTAATGGAGAAGCTAAACCTTGATGTTACAAGACCCTACAAAGACTTATTCTCCTTTGACTCAAGTCAGGTCAAGTGTTTAGGCTTAATCAAAGACTTATGTGTCTCCTTAGTCCAATACCCAAACAAGACAATCCTCATGGATGTGGTGGTTGCTGACATTCCACCAAAGTATGGCATGC
This sequence comes from Pinus tabuliformis, assembly GCA_031772625.1. Classification (NCBI taxonomy): domain Eukaryota; kingdom Viridiplantae; phylum Streptophyta; class Pinopsida; order Pinales; family Pinaceae; genus Pinus; species Pinus tabuliformis. The sequence goes on from CM062817.1 coordinate 434,241,200, forward strand.
TATTGTCAAGATATTGGGGAGAAAAACTCCAAGGATCTCTCCAACTAGACCTCTCCTATGCCACTATATCTATCTTTGGGCAACCAAAGAGACTATATAGAGAAACACTGATGAAGTATGTGGTAAGTAGTGAGGAAAAGCCCCAAAACTTCCCTATCTATTCAATCCATTTTGATATGGATTATTTTATTTTATTTAATGATGAAACAAGTCCTCCCACTGGTGACAAGCCGTCGGCTTTAGAACTGAACACACATATCAATGAAGAATCGGTTGCCCATACTGATGAAACTGCCAAAACAATCAAGGCAACCAGCATACAAGAAGAACCTCCCCAAATAGAAAATTCAAATCTGCCCACTGCAAGAATGACTGAAACTCTTAATACTAACCACAAGCAAGAAATCACATGGTATTTAGAGTTTGATGGCTCTGTTAACAAGTTAGGAGTAGGGGCAGGTGTATGGATTCACAATACACACAACAATCATGCAGAAGGCCATGCCTACAGACTAAACTTCAAATGTACCAACAACATGGCAGAGTATGAGGCTCTCCTTTTAGGCCTTAGACTGCTCAAAGCTCTAGGAGTTGCAAAAGTATCCATTCTAGGTGACTCCGATTTAGTCATACAACAAATGAAAGGCAACTTTGTCACTAATGACAATAGAATGAGAGCCTATAGGACTGCTGCCACTAATATACTCAATGCATTCACTGAATCCAAGCTTGCCAAGATTTCAAGAAATCATAACATTCATGCACACAGCCTAGCCACTTTTGCTAGTACATGCAAGCTTCCCTTTGAGCCAAATCACCATTTCACTGCTGAGATAAAACATAGGCCTGCTGTCCCAAATAATGTTAAAGATTGGCAAGTGTTCGAAAATGATGCCCAGATTAACAATTTCCTCACTCTTGAGCATGAGTTTTCAAATATTAACATTGACATGGATGCTATGACGGATGAACAACAACAAACAAATGAAAATCAGCAGGCTGTAACAGCTGTAACAGCAAAACACATGCTAAACCCAACTGTTTTTGACAATGCAAACATAGAAGAGCTGAAACAGATGCATTTGGAGGAAATAGCCAAAATAGAGGCCGAGATCTTTGATCTAAAAGATAACTTTCTCCCTGCTGGCCTCACTCCATTAGAAAATATGTTTGATGCAAATGATGTTCCCAAAAAGCCAAAAATGCAGCCCTTAAACGCTGCTATAGAAGAACACAACATTGGGACAGCAGAGAAGCCCAAAATGATCAAACTATCTCAATCTTTGCCACCCGATCAAAAGCCCAAATATGTTGACTTGTTTAAAGAATTCCAAGATGTATTTGCTTGGAGTTATGAGGACTTGAAGTCCTATGACACCTCAGTGATCCAACACACCATTCCCTTAAAACCAAATCAAAATCCCTTCAAACAAAAACTAAGGAGAATCAATCCTGTGCTTCTCCCTTTGATTGAAAAGGAAGTGAAAAGAATGTTTGAAGCAGGTATCATAGCACCCATCAGATTTTCTAAATGGGTATCCAATCTTGTTCCCACAAGAAAGAAGACAGGTGAGATTAGGCTATGTGTAGATCTGAGAAATTTAAACCAAGTCTCCCTAAAAGACCACTACCCATTGCCAAAAATGGACCACATCCTACAAAGAGTAGTGGGGTCATCTAGAATCTCTTTGCTAGATGGCTTTTCAGGTTATAATCAAATACTGGTTCACCCGGATGACCAAGACAAGACAGCCTTTACCACACCGTGGGGAACATTTAAATATGTGAAGATGCCTTTTGGACTTAAAAACGATGGTGCTACCTTTCAAAGAGCCATGGACATTGCATTTGCCAAGGAAATCCATGATTTCTTGGTTGTCTATCTTGATGACCTTACCCCTTTCTCCAAATCTGATCAAGAGCACCTCAAACACCTAAGGCAAATATTCATGACATGTAGGAAATACGACATTTCCTTGAACCCCAAGAAGTCTCTCTTTGGCCTTGAAGAAGGTAAATTACTAGGCCATATCATCTCAAAAGATGGGATTAGAATTGATCTTGAAAGAATTCAAGCCATCCTTCAAATCCCATTTCCAAGAAACATAAAAGAGTTGCAAGCATTCCTTGGAAAGATCAATTTCCTAAGGAGATTTATCCCAAATCTAGTCGAGCTGATAAGACTGTTAAGCAACATGTTAAAAAAGGATGCCAAGGTAAAATGGTCTCTTGAAACCAAGCAAGCCTTTGAGAGTATCAAAACTGCCTTAACCCAAGCCCCAGTCCTCACAAGTCCTCAATTTGATAAGGATTTCATCATTTTTTCATTTGCATCTGAACACACCATAGCTGCTGTCCTTTTGCAAAAGGATGATCAAGGAGCTGAAAAGCCAATTGCATTTTTCAGTCGAGCCTTAAGAGATGCCCCTTTGAAGTACCAAATCATGGAGAAGTAGGCCTATGCCCTTGTTAAAGCAATCAAAGATTTCCGAGTTTACATTTTATATTCACATGTGATTGCCTATGTCCCAAATGCTGTTGTAAAAGACATATTAACCCAAGAGGGGTTAGAAGGCAAAAGAGGCAAGTGGATTGCTAACATCCTTGAGTATGACATAGAAATAAAACCAACCAAGCTCATAAAGGGACAAGGTTTAGCCAAACTGATGTCTGAAACAAACTTTCAAGCCTTAGACATTAACCAACTGGACAATGAACAGGAGCTGGCGACTCCACAGATCAGTGAAACCTTTTTGCAATCCCCATGGTATGCTGATATATGCTTTGTTTTGTTAAACCTGTTTGCTCCCCCAGGATTGTCCAGAACCAAGAAAAGATTTTTAAAGATGAAAGCTTCCAAGTTTTGTATCTTAGATGGTGCATTATTTTGGAAAAATCATGAAGGCATATTGCTTAATTGTTTAACCATGAATGAAACTAACAATGTCATGAAAGAATTCCATGCAGGGGACTGTGGAGGACATCTATATTGGAAGTCCACTGCTGATAAAATTTTAAGGGCTGGTTTCTATTGGCCCTCCTTGTTTGCAGATGTAAAGAAGTTTGCTATCTCATGTCATAAATGCCAAATCTTTGAGGGCAAAAGAAAGTTGTTACCCTTGCCTCTTAAGCCCATCTCAACCGAGAAGCCTTTTCAACAATGGGGTCTTGACTTCATTGGAGAAATCCACCCCTCTTCCTCAGGCCAGCATAAGTGGATTCTAACAGCCACCGACTATTTCACTAAGTGGATTGAAGCCATCCCATGTAGAAAGGCCAATGACTCCATCATTATCCAATTCCTTGAGACCAACATCCTTTCTAGATTTGGCTACCCTGAGAAGATCATTACTGACAACGCTGCTGCCTTCAAATCCAAAAAGATGATCAATTTTTGCCATAAATTTCACATAACCTTGGGCCACTCCACAGCCTATTACCCTCAAGGTAATGGCTTGGTCGAATCATCCAACAAAAGCCTCATCAACATCATAAAGAAAGTGCTAGAAGAAAACAAGAAGAACTGGCATAGAAAGCTCACAAATGCCCTATGGGCAGATAGACTTTCAACAAAGAGATCCATTGGGATGAACCCTTATGAGCTGGTGTATGGCATGGAGGCCAAATTTCCATCTTCCTTGGGCATTCCTATCATCAAGCTATTACAAGAGATCCAAGCTGAACCAAATGATGTTCAACGAAGAATCAACCAGACCATTCATCTTCAGCAAACAAGAGAGCAGGTCTATGATAGAGCTCAAATTTTGCAAGAGAAGCTCAAAAGGATGTTTGATAAGAGAGCTAAGGCTGAGGATTTCTGTGTTGGCAACAAAGTTCTAAGGTGGGACTCACGAAGAGAAGACAAGGGCAAACATGCAAAATTTGATTTTCTATGGAAGGGTCCATTTGTTATCAGCGCTGTGCAGGGCAATAACACATATTTCCTCAAATCTGCAGAGGGCGGCACAACTGAAGAAGGCCCTGTTAATGGCTGAATGCTAAAGCATTATTATGATCCCTGTTGTTGAACACAACGCAGCTGTATTATATTTGTACATAAATACTTGTATTTTCAGCACTTTGTTTTTATAGCAGGCCGAATAATGGAACAACGCAACAAAGTTCTTTAAAGGCAGAACCAAAGCAAGTCCTCCATTCAGATCTCTGTCATTGCATTAATCTCAGCAAAAGAGCAGGCAGTTTTTCCGTCAATGGTATTAAAAGAGAGGAGGATTTTCAGTTTACATCAGCACCCTTTTTCAAGACAGAATCAAGGGAAGTGCTCCAGTTTTGTTCCCCTATCTTGTGTTTACTTCAAAGGCAGGTTCTCAGGCAGAGGTGCATGTAATGATAGAGCACGCAGAAGAAAGCAGGCGGTGCTGCTATTGTATAAAAATTCAGTTTATGAGAATGTTGTGTTCAGGTTTCAAAGTTTCAATCATTTGACAGCCAGCACAAGGGAAGTTTCAGTCTACAGCAACAATAGAAGATCAAGGTAGTCTGACCTGCTGTTCTTGGCTTTTCACAAGGAAAAGCCATCCCCAAGTGGAGCCACTGTTAGCCTCCTATTGCAATAGGTGTTCATATTTCATGATTGACAGTTGAAAGTGCCAAATATGTCATCTTTTCATGCTGCAAGGTTCCATATTTCCAGAAAGAGGCCAAAGAAGAGGCCATGAAAGTGTGCCAGTCTAAATGCCACTGCTGTATTCCAAATTTTGATGAGTTAATCCATTTTGATGAGTTTTTCAGTTAAGGGAAGTCCAAACAGCTTAATCTTGGCTTCCCTAGGTTTCAATTTCTTGTTGTAGAATATAAAGAATGAATATCTGTCCAAACAGCTTAATCTTGGCAGATTTGTAGATAGGTAGAGAAACAAGGGTGCTCAACAGCTTAATCTGAGCCCCTGGATGATATAAGGGTACGTTTAGATAGGAGGGCAGTCAAAAGAAAAAAGGATAATCAGGGTCTGCAAGTCCAAGTGCACCCATGCAAAAAGAAGAAAAAATGCTAGGTAAGTAGGCTGGGTAAGTAGTTTTGTGGTTGCAGAATCAAGCTATGTGATCCATTTCATGTTTTTTAATGTTATATCTATTCAGATCACAAGTATAAGGCAATTTCCCTTTGGAGGAGCTCAAGCGAGGCATGTCTAATTCCCCTTTCTTCTAAATCTCCAAATCACTCACTAACATCCCCTTGAGGACCTTGGGATCTGCCCAACCAGTCCTGTTATCACTTCATTTTTGTAAAATACCAAGTCAAGCTTTGACTTTCTTCAGTGAAAAGAAGCCACATTTCTTGTGTAAAAATCATGTCTCCACAGTCCATTCACTTCCTATGTCTAAGTTTCAGCTCACAAACTTAGCCTCTCCCCTACACTTCACCTCACAAATTCATATTAACTCCTAACTCTACTATCTAGCTCCCTAGATCATTTCCTTATCCCCTATTATACAAAAAACTATATAAAATCCCAAAAATATTACATATCCCACCCTATAGCACTATAGCTATGTACATACAGTTCTGGGAAATGATAGTCCATCTGGGGCTACTGTCAACCCATCCGTGTCCTAACCCTGGAGTTAGTTTAACCCCTGGTTAAATTAATAACCATCGCCCACCCCTTTACCCTCAAAACCTTACTGTTCTACCATTTCGCGCTCGCTGTTTAAGGTTCAGTGTTTAAAAGTTTCAATTAAACATTGAACGTTACCCCCGCATAACACATAAAACCCACATTAACCAAGGTTTTGGACCCCCCACGGCATATTATCATTTAATATTCGCGCGGGCCCCGCTCCAAAGTTGCACGCCACCCCAATTAACCCGCCAGTCGTCCGATGCCCAGCGCTTCAGATCCAACGGTGGGCGGGTGTTTTCATATACCGATCTGTCGGAGGTTAACGTCCGGGGGATGGGCGGTTTCCCTGCCGTACCCCCGCCACGTGTCAGCCTCCCGGTGTGTTTGGAGGCCCCTCCCCCAATACCACCTACGCGGAAAAGCGGTGTGGGTGAAAACCGGATACCGCCTCCGCCGAATGACGTCAGCGCCACGTCTTCATGACGTCATCAACCTGCGTCGGCCTCCCGCCACCGTGTCCTGTGCCACGTCGCTGCCACCGTACTGCCACGTCATCACCCTGCCGTACTGCCACGTCACCCTGCAGCGTCACCATGCCGTACTGGGACCCACCGCTGACGTCATCACCAAAAAGGGCGCGAAGTGTGAAATTTGCAGCAAAGGATGAGAGGAATAAAAAACCGAGGCAGTTTTCGATGCGCGACTCGCGCATCGCTGAGAAAAATTGACCAAAATGGAGGGCCTCTCATGGCTCAGCTACCAGCAGGCTCGAAAATTCTTGGAGGCAACAAGATTTCTTCATTTATATGCATATTCAGATCGGCCAGCGCCAATATCATTCCAGAGGCCATGAAAAGCATTTGCAGCAGCCATTTTTGCCTTGAAAGGGCAGGAAGGGGGCGAGTTGACAGTTTTAAACATAGCAAGGGAGAGAAAGCAGCCCGATTCGACTGTGAAAGGGTATCAGAGGAAAGACGAAGCCTTGATCAAATCAAAGAGTATCAGATCGGCAATACCAAAGCAGGTGAACATTAAAGGCCCCCAAGCAAAGTCAAAGAAAGCGGTGAAGCCATTTAAGGCTCTCAAATCATAGTTAATGCACATCAAAGTGACTCAAGAGCAGGGGATCCAAACCCAAAGCACAGTTATGGCTAAATGAACAGCACAGAGCCATAAGGACACCATATTAACTCATTTTGATACAGCTGCCTCCAGCACAGCTCAAAGATATTTTCTTGCATTAATTTCAGGACAAGATTAGGTTAAAAAACTTGTTTCCCTCAGACCTGTTTAAGGTCTGCTGTAATAGATATTTTTGGATATTTTTCTCTATCTAAACCACCCTAATTCACTGTTTAGGGGGTTGGTTGGTTGATTCGCTCCACTAGAGACTCGCTCTGTATGTTTGATGATTTCTTTAATCAAAGACTGCTGAAAGTTCAGAAGATGGACTGTTTGCTGTGTTATAAATGTTTTGAAGAGTGAATTATGGAATTCTCGTGCTGCAACATGACTCAATAAGTGTTTTCTTCCTCTGTTTTCCATTTCTATATGCTCATATCATACATATGTCACCATCTAAAATAGCAGGAAAAATGAATAGCTTAGACTTTGTTTAACTGCACTCTATGCTCAATTTCTGCTGTTTCTTTATGTTTTCCTTTGAATTGGTAATGAATATGAATTCCCTTTGGCTCATATTTCCCCTAATTCACCCATGTTTGACAGTTATCTAGGGATTCTTTACTGCTCCTAGATAGAGCTCATTCACCTTCCCTTTGTTAAGCTGAAAGAGAGATTCTTAATTGCCTCTCATTCCTTAGCCTTCAATCCATCTCCATTTAGCTTGAAAGTTGTTTCATGTGTAGCTATCTTGCTCCATATTCCTCTTGTGACCAAGAAAACGCACTAGCAGTCCTACTCCTTGACTCCATGCCCAATGGTTTGAAACTCTCATATTATACCTACCTCTCTACTTAGAAGCATCATCCTTCCCACCAAAACTTAAACAAAACCCCTTGAACTCAATAACTAGCCTAAAATCAACCTAAAACAAAGCTAAATCATAAAGAGAGAGCCCTCTCTGATTGCAGGTAGGCTAGGACCTGCAGTCCAAAGATTGGTTAGTGGTTACCTCTGTCGTATCCCTTAAGGAGCCAAGGGACAACCTGAGTGTTAACAAAGAGGAAGAGGAAATGTATCATGTTCCATATGCTAGTGTAATTTGAATTTTTTTGTTTGCAATGATATGTATTAGACTATACATTACACATCCAACAAGAGTATTGAGCAGGTATATGTCAAAACCGAGGAAGGAGCATTAGACAATAGTAAAGAGGGCTTTCAGGTATTTGTGTGGCACTACTAACTACTATTGTGCTACTAGGAAGACTAATATTGGATAGAGTGTTGGACATGTATGTATTTATTGATGTATATTGAGATGGGGATATAGATCGTAGAAGATCAACAAGTGGGTATGTGTTTAACCTAATTGGAGGAGTAATCATTTGGATGAGGAGGAGACCACCTATAGTGGCACTCTCAACTACTAGAGTTGAGTATATGGAAGCCCCTCATGCAAGTAAGGAAACAATATGGTTCTAGAGATTGTGTTAAGGAATTAGTTTGGTACAATGAGCCATGAGAATATATTGTGACAATAAAAGTGTAATTTCTTAGTGAATACCTAAAATATCATTCTAAGGCAAAATATATTGATGTTCAATATCACTTTGTGAGAGATATAATTGAAGAAAAGAAGGTGATATTGGTGAAGGTCGACACTTTAAAGAATGTTTCATATTCTTTAATTATTTTTGTGAGCACTAAGAAGTTCTCTTGGTGTAGAGAAACAATGGGTTTTATTGCCCTAGATTGTTGATCATGTACTCTCGTGACCACTTATGTGTAAATAAAACAACAAGTGGGAGAATGTTTTGCATGTGTTATATTTTTTGCACAACTACCTTCATTCATTTTGTGTTTCTCTTGGTGCAACGGGTGGTGGGGGGGAGGGTGGAAAGGGTTGAAGCCCCCCTTCATGGGGATTCGGGGGCAACGTACCCAATTTTTTTTGGTCAATTATTTTTTGCATGTGTTTTTGGCAATTATCGACACACATTTTTCTTCTTTAGAGTTTTAGTGGCATATGGTGGTTTATCCCATGGTTTTTTAGTTTAAGTTAAGGAACTATAATTATATTTTAATCCAGGGTAAATGGATTGGCAATTATGCATGTCGTGAGATATATATATATATATATATATATATATATATATATATATATATATATATATATATATATATATATATATATATAATACATATATATATCATGGTTAATTGGTTTCTTGTTAACCTATTTTCATGTATCGTAGTTGCAATAATGGATGTTGGAACCATGAGAAGTTCTCGAGTTCACAATGTGGCTTGAATTTATTGTTCCATTGATATAAGATTTAGTTCAATAGGTTTTAACCTTGTACAATTATTTGATGAAAATACATTCTTAGTAAAAAAGAAAATATGCAACCGAAAATACACACACTAACATAGAGAATTTACCCTATAAACCTATAACAAGAAAACTAGAAAGATTTTTCAATATATTCTTCTTTACAAATACCAATATTTTTCTTTATATTATTCTTTCAATACATTCTACCTCCTCATGAAAGAATTATGCTTCCATATTATTGTTGCTAAGCAACATACCCTATTCCACCATCATTGTCTTTATCAATATCACTATTTCTTTTATCAATCTTTTTATATTGTCTTTTATTAAATAATTTTAGCGCCATGGCCAAAGACTAATGACACTCTTCCACAAAATCCACAAAATAACCTTCTATGGTAGCTTTGCACTACAAATTGATTGTTTGAGGGAATTTGTGGTCACATCATTGAATCTTTATTGAATTTTTAGGCCTCCACTCAACTATGCAGAATGAGTGCTAGCTAGGGAAAATTTTAAGGACCCATACTTATCTTAAAGTATCTAACCTTGGCGAATCTTAATAATTCTTAAAATACCAACCATAAAATGTTTGGCTTTATTTTTCCAAAAATATTCAAATTTCTAAGAATTTTATATAGATTTTAGAAAGTTTTGGGTGATTTTTGGAGTAAAATACTTTAACTTATAAAATTTGGGTGACTCATTACAACAAAATATGGGAAGTGGAAAATACATTTTTCAAAAAGAAACATGGAAAGCTAGTTTATGGGAAAAATTTAACCCCTAAAATTTTCCTTGGTGTTAGTACTACTTATTCTTCACAAACTTTTCAACCATTCATGCAAATTCATTAGAAATTTAACCTAAAAAATCTCATGTGAACTCTCAAACAGAGGCTTCTATTTGAATTTGACAATATCCTCCCCTATTTATGCACTTTTCTAAGAAGCAAATTCATGAATCCTTCTTGTAACAATAAGGGAACCATATTATTGGATCTATCACAAACCTAGGGTATTTGGAATGTGTCCAACACAAGCCTAATTTATTCTAGTATGTCAGCATATTCATCATTCCAAGGGGAAGCAGTTTTTACTCAAGGTGTGTATGATAACTGTCATGTGGTTAAGGTGCATAGTGTTGAATATTTTTGGGGGGTTGTATTCCTTTAGTTATAATTTAATTACATTATGTCAAACTAATAATATTCACATCATTTAGATCTAATATAAGCACTCATGGATCATCTATGTATAACATGAACACAAGAAAAAAAGTGGAATAATGCTTCATTATATTAACATTATAAATGATACTTCTAACCTAAAATTCAAAACAAAACATGTCATTATGGATCATTAACCCTTTATTTGACAATTTCAACATATATATTCAGGACCTTCATAGTCACGAATTAACACATTTAATTCAAAGCACACTTGCAAAGTGCAAAAGAGAAAAAATTAAGAAGATTGAAATAAATTTCTTTTGAGTTAATGCTTGGTTTGACGAGGAATGCAAAAAGGCAAGGAGAATGTGGAAAGAGTCAAACAAGGTTAACATAAAGCTCAAAGCTTACAAGTAGATATTAAGAAAGAAAAAGGCCGATTTCATGGTTTCAAGGAGGGAAGAACTAATCTTCCTTGAGAAAAATAATCCCAAATTATTTTGGAAGGATATCCAACCGAGAAAGATGCAAACTGAAAATAGTATTATGGCTTCTAAATGGTTTGAATATGCAAGACAACTCTATGACCATGATCCCAAGGTTGACCCTCCCCCCTTGGTCAACACTGATACTGAACTCTTCACGATGCAAGAGGTAGATATGGGTATCAAGAAGTTTGGTGTTGGAAAAGCAAAAGACTTAGCTTAACTCCAAGAAAAGTATCTAAAACGGGCTCAAAGATTCTTGCACCTCGTATTACAAAAATTTTCAGCAACATCATACAATAGTGGTTCCCCACAAATTGGACAACTAGTCTAGCAATACCTATTTTAAAGAGTGGTAACGTCAATAATAGTTCCAATTATAGGACCATAATTGTAAACCCATTGTTTGCAAAGTTATTTGAAAGCATGCTTGAAAATAAAATCAGCAAGTGGGCAGAAGAAAGAGATAAGCGTGCTAAAGGCCAAACAAGTTTTAGACCTAAACATTCCATAGTTGATCATTGTATAACTTTAAGGCACATCATTGAAACAAATTGGGAGAAAATGGAAAAAGAATTTTTTTGCTTTATTGATTTCAGAAAAGTGTTTGACACGATTACTAGGGATAAGATTTTGCATAGAATGGAGGAACTTGGGGTTACTAAACATTTGAGAGCAACAATGCATAGGCTGTATGAAGAGGTGAAAGTCAAAATTAGAACTTCAACAGGCATTTGATCCAGATGGATATTGGTGGCCACCTGCCGATTCCACTTGGACCCCCACTGTTGTTTCTTTTCATTTTCCTTAATTGTAGCCCAACTTACTATTTTTGCCAGTTTTTTCGGTCCTAATCTTCTGGAGTCGTTTTGAGGAACTAAAAGATGTTTTTAGGGAAAACTGAGACACCAAAAAAGTCCCAAATTAGCTTATTAATTTTCTTTTTGCCTCCTCTTTGAAATCTTCAAAACAAGGTATTATGATAGCCAAATGAAGATCGTATGCCAAAGTTATGACCCTGAGAAGTTGATATACCAATTTACCCAAACGGGGCCCATAGTTTTGGCGCTTCATCTCCTAGGGTTAGGTTTTTGGATGTTTAAGGTTTTGCATTATTTCTCAATAATAAATAGACCTTTGAGCCTCATTGTAACAGAGTTCAGAGGCATGTAGCTGCCACATCTCTTCTCAGAGATAAGCTATCATTGCCCGAGCTAGTTTATTTTTATTTCTATATGTAAGCATATTTCAGTTCTTTGATATTTATGAAACAAAGTTTCATTTCTGCTACATCTCTCTGTATATGAGTATTTCTATATTTTCTTGCATTCCCGCTCAATGGTATCAGAGTGGTTTTCTCCCTATCTATTTTTATTTGCATGTCCCCAATGAGGTTAGGGTGTTAGGAGTTAGGGCTCGACCTGGTTGAACCTTTGCAAGACTAGCCTCACAAAACCCAACAACCTCTGATGGTGGAAGAAAAGCAAGACAAGGGGGCAATAGATCCTTTCAATATACTACTTGAGGAAACCCTCGAGCGATAGAGGAATATGATGATGGATAACTTTGCCCAGATCCTTCGACGACTTCCCACAGGCGACACATATTCATCCAACAGCCACTCTGGAGGCGCCAATCCTTTTAAGGTACAAGTTAACTTTGATATTCCCATATTTGAGGGCCAGATAGATGTAGACATCGTAGACAAATGGTTAAATCTATTAGAAGGATATTTTTCAGGTCATGACTTTTCAAATCGGGAAAAGATTACTTTTGCACTTCTCAAAGCCACCCCACACATCAAGGATTGGTGGGAAACCTACTGTGAACAAAAGGATGAGAAGGAATCCTCACTATTTTCAGCCACACCCACTTCAAATTCTTTCCAAGACACCATCAAGGAACAATATTACCCTATTGGGAGCTATGAAGACAAATATATAAAGTGGATCACACTAAGGTAGGCAAGGGACCAAGATGTGCCATAGTTTACAAATTTTTTCCATACCCTTCACACAAAGATGTGTATCAAGGATTCTAAGATGCATTTGGTACTCAAGTACCATGACTATCTACAAAAGTACATCCAAGATGAGATGGATTTCCTGGACATCTCCTCGCTTAGCACGACGTATCGATACACTCAAAAGATTGAGTAGAAGTTTAAACTGAAAAAGCGAGACTTTGGATATGTGAATCCAAAGTAAGGAAAAGGCGTCCCCAAACCACAAAGAAAAGGACAAAGACAAGACAGGGAGACCCAGGACAACCTGTTGAATCTGCAAGAAAATAACAACACCATAAAGACAAAGAAGGACACCGTAAAATGGTGTGAGTTCTATAAGAGCTTCACTCACAACACAAGTGAGTGCTGGGCCAAGCAGTTAATAGTGGCCGAGCTAAAGGCTTCCGAATCAGACACATTTTCTTACTCTAAGTCAGAAACCAATAAGGGTAATGGAAAAGGGAAGAAGATCATTGAAGTGGAGCCTAGTGCCACCGTGGCCACCACTGAGATCTAGAAGAATGAGCCTGAAGATCCATAGGAGGGGGAACACCTCTTCCGCTCACAAATGTGGGTGAAGGGTTCTCCATTGTAGTTCATTGTCGACAACGGGAGCCAACATTATCTCATTTCACTAGAGGTCGTGTAGTGGCTGGGCCTACCGACTACATCACATCCGTAGTTGTACACCATTGGGTGGAATTACCAAGGAGGAGATCACCATGTCAGCCAGTAGTGTCACCTTCCCTACAGCATCAAGCCCTTCATGGATGAGGTTTATGTGATGTTGCTCCTCTCGAAGATTGTGATGTTTTATTAGGACATCCATACTTTTGGAAGTGACATGCTATATATGGGTCTAGACCTTGCTACATGATTATTACTTTGGGTGATAAGTTGTACAGAGTACCAGAGGTAACCCCGCCTACTACCATCTCTTTGATCACTGTAAAGCAATGCAGTAAGATCATTTCCTAGACCATGATTTTTTTTTCCTTATGATTCACTCTCAGGGAAAGAAGAATGTTGTGGCCATGGCTTCCAGACAGGGCTCCTCCGCATAGAAACAATAGATGGACAAGGTCGTGGAGGAGTACAAGGACATTTTTGCCTCACCTACAGGGGTACCTTTGCACTGTCAGGTCAAGTACTCCATTGATCTGACCCCAGGCGTGCCACTACCCAGTGGATCAATCTATCAATGCTCGGTTCTGGAGAACAATGAGATCAAGAGGCAGATCTAGGAGTTGTTGCAGAAAGGGCACATCAGGCCAAGCTCATCGCCCCCTAAGATCTCGATTGTATTGGTACAGAAGAAGGATGAGACCTGGAGACTCTATATTGTCTATCGGGCAATAAACAAGATCACTGTCTGGAATAAGTACATAATCCCATAGATTGATGACCTTCTGAACCAGATCAAGGGGGCCAAATATTTTAGCAATGTTGACGTGAAGTCCAGTTATCACCAGGTGCCTATCGAACCCTCCAATGTGTGGAAGACTGCCTTCAAATCCAAGGAGGGCCTTTTCAAATGGTTGGTCATGCCTTTTGGCTTGACGAATGCCCCCCACAACCTTCATGAGATTGATGGATGACATCTTGTGACCCTTCACCAATGCATTCGTGGTGGTGTATTTAGATGACATCTTGATCTTCAGCGAGAGTTTGGAAGAACACCTCCACCATATTTGATAGGTCCTTCAAACCTTGCGACAACACAATTTGTGTGCCAATTGGAGAAATTCACTTTTTTCATGACCCAGGTTCAATATCTGGGGTATATCATTGATGAGCAAGGTGTGCATGTGGACCCAACTAAGATATAAGTCATTCAGGATTTGCCACCCCAACCACTCTAACATAGCTTCGTAGCTTTCTGGGTCTTGCCAATTTCTATCACAGGTTCATGTTTGGGTTCTCTCATATCACTTGGCCTTTAATTCAAGGAAACAAGGGCAGAGCAGAAGAAAATTTCTTTTGGTTCGAATCCCAATAGAAGGCATTTGTCAAGTTGAAGAATTGCCTATGCTCTGCACCAGTTCTCATATTAATAGACCTGTAGCAGCCATTTGATATTGAGACAGATCTCTTTGACTATGCTATTGGTGCAGTTCTTACTCAGCAGGGGCATCCATTGGCATATCACAGTGAGACACTTTAAGACGCAGTCTGAAAGTATCCCACCTGTGACAAAGAGATTTATTCCATTGTGTAGGCTTGTTTACAATGGAAGCATTAGATTTTGGGGAAGGAAACGATCATCCACACAAACCACCAGTCATGGCGTTAACCACTGTGCTTGAATATTATAAGCACAAGATTGTGGGGTGGCCGCATCTTGACAAGAGCGATCCAGAATTTGACAACACATACCAAACACTCCTGGAAGGTAAGCAAGTTCCAAATTTTCACCTCTAGGATGCACTATTTTGCCACCTAGGACACATCTATCTTCCTTCAAGCAAGTGTACCAAGATGATTTGGGAAGCACATTACAGTTGGGTCGCTGGACATTTATCGGTAGAGAAAATGGTGTCCATGCTATAGACATATTCTTATTGGCTGAACCTTCGACAGGATGTTGGGAAGTACATCAGATCCTTCACTTCCTGCGTCATTGCCAAACCGACCATCAAGAAGCAATTACTATATACTCTTTTTCCCATTAGACGACCTTGGGAATCCATCTCCATGGATTACATGTCAAGCCTTCCTTCCACTAAGCATAGCAATGACTACGTTTTCGTGGTCGTCGACATATTCTTTAAGATGGCCATTATGGTAACCTGCAAGAAGATTATCACAAGAGAAGCCACTGTTAAGCTCTTTCTTGAATGAGTGTGGGTACATTTTGGGATCCCACAGTTCATTATCTTAGATCGGAACAACAGGTTCCTAAGTACATTTTAGCCAAGTCTCTAGTCGATGTTGGATACCAAGCTCACTAAGTCCACGATTTTCCACCCCCAAACTAATGGCCAAATAGAGGTCGTCAACAGGATGATTGTGCACATTCCGCGTATGTAAAACTCGAAGAATCCACGCACATGGGATGAAAGCCTCCCCTATGTCCAACATAGCTACAATAGAGCTCTCCATAGCTCAACTAGCCACAACCCCTTTCAGGTGGGGTTGGGATTCCAACCACTATGTCCCATTGATGTGGCCATACCATTTATAGCTACTCAAGTAGATTTGGCTCATGTCTAGTCCGAAGCTGACAGGGCTAACAACTTCATTGAGTGCGTTCATCACATCCACTAGCTAGTCATGACATATTAAAAATAGCCATTGCTAAGTACAAGCACTGTTATGATCAAAATTAGGTGCCACAAAAGTTCCAGGTGGGTGACAAAATTTGGTTACATTTTCAGAAGGATCGCCTCACTGGGCCCCACCGAAAGCTTCACCCACTCCGATATGGGCCTTACGCCATCACTAAGGCTGTAGGAGACAATGATTTTGAGCTCAGCATTCCACCATTCCTTTCCTTGCACCCAATGTTCAATGTGGACCACCTTTGACCATACTTTCCACCATTACTATGTTGGAAATAATACTGAGAGGGGGGGTGAATCAGTATTATTAGATCAATAATTTAATTTCCCAAACATATTTGTATACGCTACTTCAGCTGAGTTAACTAGCATGTATACACAACTGTACTTAAGGCAACTAGCGTATATGCAGAGAACTTTTGATTTACCCAATTTATCATGCATTGAACTTTAACCAGTATATCAGAGATTTATTAGATAGTGCAGTAAAAGCAGAATAAAGCATCGCACGTAAGAAACACACATGAACACCAAAATATAAGGTGGAAACCCAATGTGGGTGAAAACCACCTGTTGTTGTCGTCTCTGTCTTCTTTTAATAATAAGAAAATATGTTTACAATCTTGTACTGGTGCAGACTTATACCAGTACATAGGCTTCTACCTGTAGAAGGTTACAACCTTCTCTCGTTCTCCAGCTTCTACTGGAAGGGAGCTACAACCCCCTAACTCTTGTACTAGCCGATATGTTTACTAGTACGTAGGTGGCGACCTTGTCGTACGGAATCAGTCAAAAGTGCGGACACAACCGACCTCCCTAGGAGTCTAAACTCTCTAGCGACAAACAAGACAAAATGGAGCGATCTTTCTCTAAATACACATTTTAAAACATGAAAACTACAAGTGTTTAGGCTTACCTTATTCCAAAACGCTGTTGTTGTAGTCCGTCCTTGCCGATCCGGATGAGCTCCTCCTTCACATCAATTCCTGCAACCACAAACAATCAAACAATTACCAAGCACTTGCATCTCATATAATAAAACATATATTCAACATGCAGACCAAGGAACACATGAAATAACTCATTAACACAAGCTATTGAGAAAAATGAACCAGTTTGTATTAATAACGAAACAAAGAAACTCTTACAACCTGGCCTTGGTGTTGTGCAAGTTCCTCCCAGGGTCCATCAAGGGTTTTCCTCTACTTTGACAAAGCTCACCCACTTCCAAGTAGAATCAAGCAAAGACAATCTCTCCTCACAAGCTTCTAAATGGGAGTCCTAATTCCTGCAGCATTTACCCTTAGAAATGTATAGCTTTCAACCTCCTCTCCCTCTGGCTCAATGCCTTTATTTATAGTGCTGTAAAGAGGTTATTCAGGTCCACCATCAATGGGATAATCCCCCTCTTTGGGTGGGATAGCTCCCTTATTGATGGGATAAGTTCCTCCTTAATAGGGATACATGAACCAACTGGAGGCGCATCCATTTCATCAAACCGACCTCTAGAAAGTTCTAGAAGTAACCACAAGTAACTTTTTTAAGATGAAACTTGCGCATTTTGCCTTTTACAGAAGGACGCACCTGTCCCTTAACATACAGAGCGTCCAAGGACGCAACCTTTGTGAACATTGTGAGCGTCCCCGCAGGTAAGGCTTGAGAGAACCTGCGTCCCCAGAGATAAACACATTTTTTACAAGACTTTCTCTCTTCTTTGAGTTTGAGATGGATCGCAGAGGCATAAGACTTGCCTAAGAGGGTAGCATGACTGTTGATTGAGCCATACTAACTGTAAATAGTCATGGTGACATTTTTTAGTGTAACAGATTGCCCCCTAAAGTGCGAAGCCTGGAATAGATTAGGGTTTTGTAATTCTAGGAAGGGTGAAGCGCTTTATCATTTCAAGGATTGTCTTGTGGATGACCTGGTTGGAACCTGCAATTTTCAACACAAAATACATGTATAAGATTATATCATCACTGAGGTAGGCATTCCCATACTCAGATTAAAACTTTAACTAACAGACTAACTACTCTGATACAGGAATGATCTTGCAGTACATTACAATCATAGACTTTTGTAGACACAGTATGGACGCAGCCATCTGTTTATGATTAGTCTACATAGATAATGAATACAAAACTCCTCGCAGCCTGGATGGTGGAAACTAGATCCAGGGTCTTCATTTCTACTTCCCGAATTGGTACGATTCTAGCCATGCGAATAAATGAGTTGATGTCGAACATGGTAGAAACCACTTGATTACCAGTCGATGATGTAAACTGTTAACAAGCGTGAGAGAGACCACCAGTAATGTCAATGGTTCTCAAAGTACCAAGCACAACCCGTGAAATGTGAATAGATGTTTTGATGTCGAACACTTCACGGAATCCTTTGATCGAAAGTCAATGATGTAAACTGACGTCAAAGGCGAGAAACCTGCCATTGATGCATGCAGACTTCAAGGTACTGTCGATTCCTAAGTCATCTTTCTAGATAATGTGTCGATGTCGATAGAAAGCGACCCGTTGCAGGCAAGCCCGCAACACGAAATCATTGTTCAAGTTGAAGAAATGTTGCTGTAAGGACTGACTCAGGGATGGTCAAATGGATGACAAGTATTTTGCAGATGAAAGTTTTGTTTGCAGACCTCTTGAACACATAACGACAAAACAGATGGCTTGGTGATAAACGACTCAAAGTTAATCCCTGGAACCCGGCTGAAGACTTTCAAAGTGGTTTGATCAACTGTGAGGTAAAGGATTTCCCAACCCAGGTGAATGAAAAGTGTCGTGTTCAAGAGTGGTAATAAAGTTTCTTCTGAGACAAAAGGTAACAAATAGGCTCATTCTTCTCTCTTTTCCCCCACCATTTCTGGCAAGTACCTCTTTATTTTTAACAAGCTTGAGGAGGATAACATATGCTTGATTATAAGCTCATCCTTCGGATGAGTCCAACCTAGTTTTGATTCGAACCCTAGGAAGGAGTGGTTCGTTCCTGTTTGTAATTGAACAGGTCCTTTACTGTGAAATGTTTAACGAGCCCAGTACAGGAGAAACTCGGTGTTTTTCAATTTTAGAGAGTCTGAAAAACTTAAGAAGACTCCAAGTTGAACTTTTTCGTACATTTGTGTCCCTCAAGCCCGAAAAAGTATAAAATAATACCTGGGGGAACCGCTTGATCTTGCGACCAAGGAGTACTTTCATAATAGTGTCACTGACCTGAAAAGTAAAAAGCGATCAAGGACACGTCGTTTTATTTCCAGTATCGAGTTTGAAACGACAAAAACCCGGCAATCTTTTACTGATTTTACGGTCAGAAAAGAGCTAAAAGGGGACCGTCTTTTAATTCTGTTTTAACGAGTGTAAAAGAAACACTCGGCAATCTTTTCATATTTTAGGAGTCAGAAAAGGGCTTAAAAGATGACTCTTATGTTTCACTTTTTCGTAAGTTTTAACGAGTTCGAAAAAATGATAAAAATGTACTCATATGGCCGACTTTCAATTTAATTTACGAGCAGGAAAAGACGGAAAGAACTCGGCATTTTCATTTGTTTTATGAGAATGAAAGATAGCAAAATATTCTTGAGATTTTCATGAGTTTAACGAGTCTTGAAAATAACTGAAATTGACTCGAGATAGGTTTCATTTTTACAAAAGCTTGAAACAGATAAAAACTATGCTTCAAAGTAGTTTCATTTTTAGACAAGCTTGAAACAGAGAAAAAACTGTGCTTGATGCCCCCTAAGCGTAACTGCTAGAGCGCATGCCCCCCCAGCTTCATTTCATTCAACCAGTTGGATGAAATGAAGGTTGAGTTACGAGATCATTTGAAAGACTGGACCTAAAACAAAAAACTGAAATAACTAACCTAAATATACAACTTAACATCTACGAGATCTAGTCAATCTCTCGACTCAAGTAGAGGAGGATTTGTTTCATTTTTTAATGAGCTTGACACAGGAAAAGAACTATGCTCGGATTCGGTTTCATGTTTACGCAAGCTTGAAACGAAAAACTATGCTTGTTATAAGTTCACATGCCCCCAGCATAATGACGCAAAACGAGGTACATGCCCCCCAAGCTTCATTGCATTGAATGAGGTGGATGGAATGAAGCTTTACTTTCGAAATCTTGGAAAGACTTGAAAAGGGAGTTGTTTCATTTTTTAACGAGCTTGACACAAGACAAAGAACCATGCTCATAACTACTCTCTACGATCTACCTAACAAAACTCTATTCTAAAAACCTTGATTCATTTTTTAACGAGCTTGACACAAGACAAGGAACTATGCTCTAAAATCCTTGATTCATTTTTTAATGAGCTTGACACAAGACAAGGAACTATGCTCATTACTACTCGCTACAATCTACCTACTTAACCTACCCTTGTTTCATTTTTTAACGAGCTTGACACAAGACAACGAACTATGCTCAAAAAGTTCGCATGCCCCCAGCATAATGATGCAAAGCGAGGTACATGCCCCCCAGGCTTCATTGCATTCAACCGGCTGGATGAAATGAAGGTTTACTTTCAATATTTAACTTGAAAAGGGAGTTGTTTCATTTTTAAGGAGGTTGACACAAGAAAATAACTATCCTCAAAACCCTTGTTTCATTTTTTAAACGAGCTTGACACAAGATAAGGAACTATGCTCATAACTACTCTACAATCTACCTAACAAAGAACTCTACTCTAAAAACCTTGATTCATTTTTTAACGAGCTTGACACAAGACAAGGAACTATGCTCTAAAATCCTTGATTCATTTTTTAATGAGCTTGACACAAGACAAGGAACTATGCTCAGAAATTCGCATGCCCCTAGCATAATGATGCAAAGCGAGGTACATGCTCCCCAAGCTTCATTTCATTCAACCAGCTGGATGGAATGGAGCTTTACTTTCAAGATCGTGTAAAGATTCGACTTGAAAAGGGAGTTGTTTCATTTTTTAATGAGGTTGACACAAGAAAAGAACTGTCCTCATAACTGATTCATTTTTTAACGAGGTTGACTCAGTAATAGGAACTATCCTCAAACCTGATTCATTTTTTAACGAGGTTGACTCAGTAACAGGAACTATCCTCAAAACCCTACTTTCTACAATCTATCTACAAATCCTAAAATCTACCTGATTCATTTTTTAATGAGGTTGACTCAGTAACAGGAACTATCCTCTTCAACTCCTTGTTTCATTTTTTAATGAGCTTGACACAAGACAAGGAACTATGCTCATGACTTCCAGTTTCATTTTTTAACGAGGTTGAGACTAGAAGAAACTATCCTCACACACACTGATTCATTTTTTAAAGAGGTTGACACAGTAAAAGGAACTTTCCTCACACCTGACTGATCACGGCTTCCAACTGGAAGGAAGACATGTCAATGGACACACCTTGATCATGGCTTCCAAGAGGTCTTCATCAGAAGGAAGAATACTTCTCTGGAAGGAACACATGTCAAGGGACTCAAAAGGGATAAGAACATCGTGTTCAAGTAATCCCATAGAGTTTTCCATGTCAATTACCGGATCTAAATCAAAGGAAGTTGAGCAAACAGTGGAAGGCTCACTTACATCGGTAACTGAAAACATGGGATCAGTTGCCACATAATTAACCCGTGGCAGGGTAGATACCACTTGAGAATCAGAAACATTTAGGGCTGTCATATTATTGGTAGTTGAAACAAGACTAGGGAACGAAAGCTGGTCTACAGTCACAATACTGCCATTGTGAGGGAAAGACATCACGCGAAAGAGTGTCGATACGACAGCTTTCATTGCATAAACATAGTCTCGCCCAAGGAGTAAATTGAAATCCAAGGGACCTCGAACTACCATAAGATCAATACAGACAGTTTTACCTTCCAAGGTAATAGAAAACTTAGGAAGGATCCCTAAAGGTTCACTAATGGTTCGGTTAAAAGCTTTCAGATTCTGTGTAATAGGCGCAAGCTGAGGGGAACCCAAAGCTTTCCAAACACTTGAGGATAAAATACTAACAGAAGCACCCTCATCTACCTGAGTACGATGTATGTCCCTACCACCAGCCTTAACAATGATTTGGAAAGGGATGGAGGAAGGAAGACAAGGTTCTGTCAGTCTATTCCAATCAAAGGAAAAGACCTCAGTACTTGGAGGGGGTTCTATAGAAACAGGTGAAATGCCCCCTGGCATAGAAGAATCTGATGTAACAAGAAGAACCTGAGCGGTATGAAGTTCACTCTCTAAAGGGAAAGTGGGATCGACCGAATGTGAAATTGAATCGACCACTTGATCAACTAATGGATCATCAACCTGAGTGACATGAGTTTCAATCTCCAATGGAAGAGTGAGATTGACTGTACTTGAATTTAGATCAATCACTCCGTCAGTTGACGGTAGGTTGGGAGAAAGTTTACGGTAACCAGTGGGAAATTCTTGCTGTGGAACAGTAAGTTTTTCCAACAATGTTGAGGCTTCATCCATGTGAGGGCAAATGTGAGTTTGATGACTCCCTTTGCATAACTTACAAGGAAACCTAACTTTACCCTTTTTCCCAGGAACCTGACTATCACTGGTTGATGGATCAATGGAAAGTTGATAAGATTTTTCTGACCATACTTCCAGGACCTTTGGAATACCAGGACAATTGACAAGGAAGTGGTCACCCTTACAAAGCCTGCAAGGGTATTTGGGTTTACGATGCATGTCGGAATTTTCCTCAACACAACTAACACTTACAGCCATGGTTGGTTGGTTGACTTCTTTCTTATCTTGCTTCTTCTTCTTCTTCTTCTTCTTCCCTTTCTTATTCTTCTTAGCCTCCTGGTTACTAGCATCAAGGCTTTTACCAGGCGAAGAGGAAGAAATGGAGGAAGAAAAATTAGGCGAAGAAGGTAAAGGGTCAACAGAAGGTTGGTGCTGTTGAGATGGCGAACTCTGTTGAGGTGAAGCATCCGGTTGAGATGGAACAATTGGAGTACTTTGGGCCAACGAAGTTGAAAATAACCATATCGGTAATCCTATTGTAAATCCAGGTAATGACAAAGTAGCCATATAAGGAGGACCAACATTTCCAAAGTAAGGAAAAGTACTAGGATTCTCGTTAGGAGGGGTTCCTAGGTTGGTAAATTCCGGAACATTTGCCATTATATCCAACTTCTGTGAATTTTATTAACAATCTTAAAACTAAAATTAACAATTAACAATTCACAGTCCACACCTATGGTCTCTAAAAGTAAAAACAAACAAATTAACACGCGCTATCAAATCTAGGAGTCAAACCATACACAAACAGTAGCCTTCCGGACCGAAAACACTAGTTGGTGATGAAGCCCAACATCGCCGAATTCAGTACAGAAGTGGTGGGTGGAACAGTTACCCCGGCAACCTGCTTAATGAATAGACTGGACCAAGTTCCTCCACTTTAACCGTCTCGAGTGAAGTGAACCCCCCGGAAAATCCAAGTGAGTATAACCGACGTCTGCTCCAGGTACAGTGGGATCTTCCCTCCACCGTCACCTTGGGTAGAATCCTAAAGATTATGGTCACTAAGGTTACCAACGGCCACAAGTACACCTGGGGGAACAGTCTAAACTCCGACAGCACGCAAGGGCAGAGTAGCAAGCTCAATCCCCTTACCGGCTCCTTGACAGTAATCCAAGGTTTACCGATAAGTGACCCCTGGCTCCTCGACAATGGTTAATCCGAGGTTTACCATTTGTAATACGTACTGTCTGGCGTCGTTCCCAACGAGGGAGGATGGATCCCCTCACTGGTTCGGACACGAGCTCGTGCTTCTCCTTTAAGAGGAGCTTTCCCAGAGTGTAAATGTAACAATTGGATTTGATTCTATCACAAGATCAGCTACTTGTTTGGTTTTACTGTCTTGGAGAGTTAAGTACTCACCTACTCCAAGACACTAGCCTAAGCTATGTTGGTGCTTCAGAGCCCTAGAAATGTAAAAATTACTAGATGAATTTTAATTAAGCGTTGTGTTATTAAGGCTGTTATTACTCAAATGGGTAAATGGATACGAAACCAATGGTGTTATGACCCGACTCAACTGAATGCAATCGAATATGATAATGCAATCTTTTCAATTCGATGAATCCTACCTAAAGTAAGGAGAGAGTTTCCATTCACTTCCAACAATGCAAAAATTGATCAATAAGAGAAAATATAACAAATTCTCTAATGCACTAATTTCATCAAGAAAAACTAATGCAAATCAATTCCAAACCATTTTTTTATTTTTATTTTTTGTGTAAATTCAAATCAAAGAAAGCTGATCTAAATCTACGATTGATTTTTCAGAATGTAAACTATGCAATTGTAATCTATGCACAATTCACTTGAAAAGTATGCAAATGTAATCTATGCACATTTTTCATTCATATTCCGAAAATGAGAATTCTAATTATGCAAATGTGATCTATGCAAGAGAATTCTCAAACACAAGACGATTCTAATGTGATCTAAGAACCAATCAAGTGCAAGTCGAGAAAATTGGGTGAGAGTTCCAAAGATCAAAAATAAAAACACTCAAAGGCGATTAACACTCATACACAATTTAGCCCCCCCGGCGAATGAGGGGGAAATTTTTTTGCAAAAACAAAAGCAAAAAGATGCAAAATTGTGAAAGGACTGAGAGAAACCTCCAAGTAATGACCAAAGGAAATCAAATCAAGAATTTCTCAAAAAGAGACTCAAAACACCCAATTGATGAAAGCTTAGAGCAGGAATGCTAATGAAACAAGCTTAGGTGAAGATCTTTGACAAGAGACTAATGGATCTGGGCAGAAAAAACTAAGAAAAAACAAAATCTAAGAGCAAAAAGTGTAAAAAATGGAATTTTCTCAAATTTTGGCAGGGGACGCAGGCAACCCGTTAGCACAGGTGCGGGCCCGCTCTGTGCACACAGCAAAAGTGCGTCCAGGGACGCACTGTGCAGCACTCAGAGGGTGCGTCCTTCTGGAAAAGTTAAGAAAAACCAAATCTAACTAAATCTAAAGCTAAGCCACCCAAATACTAATTCTCACAGTCAAAAACCAGAAAATAAAAATGATTTTCTCAGAGCAAAGTTCACACAAAGGAAAAAACTTTCACATTAATGGATATCCCCAGTGGAGTCGCCAATTTGTCGTACGGAATCAGTCAAAAGTGCGGACACAACCGACCTCCCTAGGAGTCTAAACTCTCTAGCGACAAACAAGACAAAATGGAGCGATCTTTCTCTAAATACACCTTTTAAAACATGAAAACTACAAGTGTTTAGGCTTACCTTATTCCAAAACGCTGTTGTTGTAGTCTGTCCTTGCCGATCCGGATGAGCTCCTCCTTCACATCAATTCCTGCAACCACAAACAATCAAACAATTACCAAGCACTTGCATCTCATATAATAAAACATATATTCAACATGCAGACCAAGGAACACATGAAATAACTCATTAACACAAGCTATTGAGAAAAATGAACCAGTTTGTATTAATAACGAAACAAAGAAACTCTTACAACCTGGCCTTGGTGTTGTGCAAGTTCCTCCCAGGGTCCATCAAGGGTTTTCCTCTACTTTGACAAAGCTCACCCACTTCCAAGTAGAATCAAGCAAAGACAATCTCTCCTCACAAGCTTCTAAATGGGAGTCCTAATTCCTGCAGCATTTACCCTTAGAAATGTATAGCTTTCAACCTCCTCTCCCTCTGGCTCAATGCCTTTATTTATAGTGCTGTAAAGAGGTTATTCAGGTCCACCATCAATGGGATAATCCCCCTCTTTGGGTGGGATAGCTCCCTTATTGATGGGATAAGTTCCTCCTTAATAGGGATACATGAACCAACTGGAGGCGCATCCATTTCATCAAACCGACCTCTAGAAAGTTCTAGAAGTAACCACAAGTAACTTTTTTAAGATGAAACTTGCGCATTTTGCCTTTTACAGAAGGACGCACCTGTCCCTTAACATACAGAGCGTCCAAGGATGCAACCTTTGTGAACATTGTGAGCGTCCGCCGCAGGTAAGGCTTGAGAGAACCTGCGTTCCCAGAGATAAACACATTTTTTACAAGACTTTCTCTCTTCTTTGAGTTTGAGATGGATGGCAGAGGCATAAGACTTGCCTAAGAGGGTAGCATGATTGTTGATTGAGCCATACTAACTGTAAATAGTCATGGTGACATTTTTTAGTGTAACAGACCTACAGAAGGCTACGACCTTCTTTCATCCTCCAAGGACCACGTTTCATAAATTTTCAGACTGGATCCATCAACAACATCATAACTGCAATTCAATCATCAAATACATCTGCATCAACCAATCATTGAGACTCAATCATCACTTTTTGAATCAACCACAAACGAATCAATCAATCACCTTGACAACTCATAGTTAAATCACAATCAATCTGATCATTCAGAATACTGTCACCAGAATACAGTAGA